>JASSUY010016663.1:0-25322 GCA_032466535.1 Forpus xanthops | reverse complement strand
AAAGTCCTTGGCCAGCCTAAACACTCCAAGCCATAACTATAAACACTGGTGCTATCAGCACTGTTCCCAAGCCAAAACACAGTGCTGCACCAGCTACTACTTAAAGAAAAATGACTGCTGCTGAACCCATGACAGTGGCGTATTTTTCCTTTAAAAGTCTGGTGATATACACTTATTTACAAGACATTTTGAAGAACTGAAAAAAATAGCAAAGGCACTTTTTTTAATATGAAGGATTTTATGTGCCATTTTTATGCTGCCTTATCAAATTTGGGATGAGTACAAATACTTATTGTCTTTCTTAGTGACTTTTTTGACATTCAAATATAAAAATTGTCTTTACATTTTTGACAATTATAGTTAATTGTCAACAGAAGGCAAGAAGATTAAGGAGGTAATAGATTCCAAGGCATCAATTTCTGTTACATGTTTGCATGTTTGATTTACTGATTTCCATAGAAGCCTACAGGACTGCATCACAGAGTGTAACTTGGCACACAATGTACATAACTATGTCTAACTATTTAAACAGCCAAATATAACTTTTAAACATATATATATTTTCAGAGCTTTTTCTTTTCTGCTAATAATCTGTGAGATTTACAATTTTAGGGATTCTATCCCCTAAGCTCACCAGTTACACATAATCAAAACCTAAGTTCTTTGGTCAAAGAAAGGCTCTTTCTTTTTCTTTTTGTTTGCCCTCTTCTGTAGCAGCAGTTATTTTTATATCTTTTCTCAGAAAATAACGCTTATAGAAAACATAAATGGCAGAATCAATATAATTAAATTTTTATTTATCAAAAAATGGTATGAACAGGTAAAAGAGAGTTTGTATGGCATGATGTGCTATGAAGATAACTTGTCTGTCTGTAGAAATTTATACAATGGGTTAGATTTTCTTTCTCAAATGTGGTATGCAGTAATCTGAACATTACTCTTGGAAGGAAAAAACAAGAAAGAGAAAGCTAATTATTAAGGGAGGAAGCATGAAATATATGTAGTATGAATCCCTCTAAGAGAAATGGAAATGGAAAATTTACCTTATTTATTTACTTTTTGCAATTTTAATTTATTCGCTTGCTTAGTATAGATTGAGGGCAGCTAGAAAGACCAAAGGCTATATCAGCAAAGAGAATGTCATTCTTCAAAATCTAGGAGAAAGAATTACAAATTTTGCTGGAAAAGCTTATTATTTTCTTTGGCAAGTGATTTTATAAAGAATTTGCATAATGTACTTGTTACTAGTCTGTAAGCATTTAGTCTTACTGTTTTTCTTGCTTTACATGTTAGATTGTATCTTGATTGAATATTGAAGGCCTTTAAGCATTTTAATCTTTCATAAAGGAAGAGTAGAGGTGTTTGGTTTTGCACCACTGATCTGATGAAGATGGAGTTAAAGTCAGTTTTATAGTTCACAGCTTAGTTGGATCCCTTTTTGCTAGACAAGTACGGTATGGTATATGTAAATAATTACCAGTTAAAATGTCCACACTTGTGGCTAAGGAATCTATTGTGCAGTTCTTTCTATTTTAGAGTTTGGGTACATAGCACAAGTGAATTTATTGGCAGTGCATAATAGTAAATGTCAGTCAAATCCAAATGTAGAGCTGAAAAGGAATAAAATGAAAGCTGAAAATAAAAATAAAGAAATAGTAGCCTGCTAAATAAAGTTAGTTCTGTCACAAAGTGAAAGTTTATGACAAAACTCTTAAGTACTGCGTAAACAGTTTTAAGCTGTTCCATATGAGTGTGAAACTATCAAAGTATCATGAGAAATGAGGTGCAGCCACTGTTCTAAATTGGAGTCAGTTCAACCTACCTGTAAAGAGTAGGTTGAACTCTGAAGATCCCAGCAAACGATGAAGTCCTTAAACCTATGTGGTAACAGGCTGCTACAACTTGCTGATTAACAAGAGGAAAGGCACAAGCTGCTCTTATTTGCACATTTGTTTTCTTTCCTTCCCATTTCCAGATACGGAGTTTTAATTACCATGACTTGATGGGTTTTATTAATAGAATGGCATTCTTATTTCTGATACAATGTCAAAAGAACTGGATCTGCAGTAACATAAATAAAGATTTGTCATAAACAAAAACTTTGCAGGTGTTGAGCTGAAACCCATTCTGTGAAGAGGAGGTTGGGACTGTGTTCCTATCGGGCAATTGGGGACTATATCTTGTGTGGTAATATGCTGGTAATATTTGTCTTATACAACAGAAATATGATAGCATAGGTATAGCCTTGCAGCTAATGTTTGTAATACAGAGAATGATTTACAGAGTAAAGATCATGTTTAGAATATCATAGTAACACGTTTAAAGAAAATTGGAAAGAGCCTTCATTGTGACTTCCTGGTTTCAGGCTTTTTTGCAATTACTAAACAGGGACCTATGTGTGCCAAATTGAAAGCAATAACCCAATGGTTATTTATACTATCCAGCAAGAATACTAAGACAGAAAACTAATAATGAAAATACAAAAGCTATATTATTAAACTTGTAAATGTATGTATTTCATAATTTTAGCTATATTTTCACACTTTTTATGCCAGGATTGACCACAGGACACCCCTGGGCCTGGTTTGATCAGGCAGCTCTTCTTGTTTGATTCCAGATTGCTCTCCACCATTTTATAACAAAATGTTCATTTGCTACCCAGCTACTAGGTATATTGTTATAACTTCTCTGCTTCACAAGAAGTTGGATATTTCTGTTTTATACATAAACTCAGCATTTACAGAAGGAAAGATCCCCATGAAATATCCCTATGAAAGATTTGCGTTTTTGTTTGTTTGTTTGTTTGTTTGTTTTTGTTGTTGTTTTTTTTTGTTTTGTTTTGTTTTGTTTTTAACTTATGTTTGAACATGAGGGCATCAAGCCATCTTTGATTCCTGGAGGAACTCATAGACATTTCAGCTTAGTCACTGCTGTTGCAAACAGCTATTAGCAGATGCATTACACTCTCTAAACCTCAAATAATGAACCTAAAAACTGGCAAAAAATTTCAAATTGAGAAGACGATCTGTATTTTGGTGAAAAGTAAACAGGTCTAATCTTCATAAAATATTAATATGCTAGAAACTTCTGTAAGATGAAGAATCTTTGTTCAGTTCAGAGAAAAAAAAAAGGATCTATGACATGTCTGCTATGATAAAAGCTGTCAAAGCTGCACAGCTTTTAAAATTGCTCTTTACTCTGTCCAGCTAAAACAGTGACTGGAGCATATACAGGAACAGAATTTTTTGAAAGATTTTAAGGTTTTAACTTGGTTGTGTTGTTGTGATGGAAAAAGGTTTTCCAGCAGTCTCCTCTTATTTAAAAATATGTGTGTACATGTGTGTGATGTCTTAGTTAAATAATGATGGGATGCAGGAGCTTTAGGCTCCAGTTTCCATCTATAAAACCACTGGGTTCTGTACACTATGTATACTTCTTAGATATCATGTTCTGCATTAGCCTGAAAGCCCCTACCCATGTTTTTTTCACTGGTTTCCCAGTAGGTGTTTTCAATGTGAAATCTCTCAGCATTTGACTTTGCAGTCTACCTCCTCTCAAAACCAGTTTGTGGTCTGAAGTATTATTCTGAATATTAGCTTGAAGATGTCTTTGTACAACATTATTGGTCATGATCTTTTTGGCTTTTTAAATAGTACCACAAAACAGCTGTTGAAACAATCTGGAAAAGTATATCTGTGCAATTTTTTTTCAAGTATTTTGCTATTGAGAAATGTAGATTATGCTTAGTAGGACCCTTCTTTCTGGATCAGCTAAACCGATCCAGGTAATGAAAGTCTGTGGGCTTCATCAGAAATATCAAAGCTTACTTGCATGAAGAAATCTTTGTTGTAGTTAAGACAAAGACTTGATGTACATGTGACAGAAAGCTATTTCTCTGTGGATGTTCCACTCCTGCCTGAAAAGTCAAGACTTGAAACTAAAAAGCTAATCTTCACAAGTGAAAAATGGTTTGTGTTATATATTTATATGTAGCAAACTAGAGAACTTTAAAGAAAGTTTGCTGATGACACCAAGCTGCATGGTTCAGTTGGTATGCTGGAGGGAAGGAATACCATCCAGAGGGAGCTTGACAAGCTGGTAAGGTGGATGATGCCAACCTGATGAACTTCAACCATGACAAGTACAAGGTCCTACACCTGGGTCAGAGCAGTCTCAGGCACAGCTACCGGTTGAGCAGAGAAGAGATTCATAGCAGCCCTGCGGAGAAGGACTTGGGAGTGTTGGTTGATGAAAAAATGAACACGAGATAGCAGTGTGCTCCTGCAGCCCAGAAAGCCAACCGTATCCTGGGCTGCATCAAGAGGAGCGTGACCAACAGGTCGAGGGAGGCGATCTTGCCCCTCTACTCTGCTCTCGTGAGACCTCACTTGGAGTATTGTGTGCAGTTCTGGTATCTTCAACTTAAAAAGGACATGTAAATGTTGGAACAAGTCCAGAGAAGGGCCACAAGGATGATCAGGGGACTGGAGCACCTCCCGTATGAAGATAGGCTGAGAAAGTTGGAGCTGTTCAGCCTGCAGAAGAGAAGGCTGAGTGGAGACCTCATAGCAGCATTCCAGTATCTGAAAGGGGCCTATAGAGGTGCTGGGGAGGGACTCTTCATGAGAGACTGTAGCGAGAGGACAAGGGGTAATGGGTTCAAACTTAAACAGGAGAAGTTTAGACTGGATATAAGGAGGAAATTCCTTACTATAAAGGTGGTAAGGCAGTGGAATGGGTTGCCCAAGGAAGTTGTGAATGCTCCATCACTGGCGGTGTTCAAGGCCAGGTCGGACATAGCCCTGGGTGGCACTGTTTAGTGGGAGGTGTTCCTGCCCCTGGCAGGGGAGTTGGAACTAGATGATTTTGATGTCCTTTCCAACCCTAACTTTTCTATGATTCTATGATCTAGGACAACTTCTGATTGCAGTTGAGTTTAATTTATTGTAAAATTGATTAAACATTATATCTTCAAAGATGCATATAAATGTTTATAAATATCTAATGCTTCTAATGTTAGCAGAACCTGGCCAATAACATAAACTACATATTCCAAATTATTTTTATTTCTCTTAGGTTAACCTTTTGTGTATTTTCCTGTATCAAGGAACAAGTTCTTATTCTTTCAAGAGAAATATTTGTGATTGATTATATAGGGATATTTGCTCTTTAGGTACATGGTTGTTTTTTGTACTCACATTTAAACTTATAGCAGCTTTTAGACTATTTTCAGGATGACATGTGCATTCAATTAGCTTCAAAAGGCTGCCATAAAAGCAATAACTGCAGAAATGTAGTTTAAATATATCTGGTATGTTTTTCTTTTATAGCGAGTGCAACAGTATCACAAGAAGTTTGTGAGATTTCATTTCAAGTTTTAAGTTTCTATAGGCATAGAAAAGAAATTGTTGAGATTTCATGGTAGTGGTGGATGGAAGGGCCCCACTTATTAAATTGATGGAACAAGCATTATTAGGACGGTATGAGCATGTGCTCCCTGTCTATCCTTTGGAATCACTGGCGTTATACACCATGAATTTGTAGAAAACTATTTGTCCTGGCTGCTGTCAGCAGAGGTAAAATACAGCCAAAAGTAAGCTTGGTGTGGTGTCAGCCACAGAAATACTTGAGGCAGTCCACTTTTTCACAGGCCAACTTCTAAGATATTGCTTGTCCTACACTTAACCTTCTTTGTCCAAATGCTATTTAAGTCAAGTCACATAAAAAAATTATTGTTATTATTAAGGTCAAATTTACTTGCCTTTTATGAAAAGTGCATTTATTGTTAAATGTATTGTACCTGCTTGCTTGCTCCTGGGAAAGATTATTTCTACTAATTTATAGATAATATATTAATTCCTTTGTGATTGCATAGTTGTTTTATTTCCAGAATACCTTTCTGCTTTTTGTGAAATTCTACACTGTATTTAAACTATGTACAACTATTGAGAATCAACAGTTAAATAATTAGCAACATTGTATGTCTTAAAAATTTCCTTTTATCTTAGTAGTGTTGGTGACATTTTTCATGAGACTTTCCATGCAAACTAGATGTATGTAGTATTTTATTGTCAAAATGTTTCAAGTAGTAAAATGACAAGGGAATACTGACTGAGCTATTAATAAAACACACCGGCTTTCAGCTGGCAAAGCAGCCTTCTTTCCATCAAATATGTCTCAGCCTTTAATAAAGAAACTCAAGTGGTGGAGGTGAAAAATTACTTTTCTCACCCGGTCATCTGTCTGTCATGTATTATTCAGGTCACCAATGTTTGTCCTGAACTGTATCATTCTGTAGTTGTGTCAAGTATGAAATATGTTCAGTGTAATTCCATCAGACTTCACAAAGTTGATTAGAACAGATCACCTTTTGGAGTGGGCACAAGTTATCTCAGCAGATTGAGTGAAAAAGACTTATTTATCTTTGCTTGGTAATAAAGAAAGAGATGAGCAAATTTACCCATTAAGTTGAGACATATTTTGTGTGAAAGCAAACTGAAGGCAGTAATTCTATTGATAATATTCTAATACATAAAAGTTTCTTTGAAAATATATGTGTTTGAAACCAGAAAATGAAAACCTTGATCCACATGCATTGTATAACAATCTTAGAATTTTTTTCTCCTGAGCAAAATCAGCAGAAACAATTGGTGTTACTTTTTTTTTTTGCTAGGTCATAAGATTGTAATGAAGCTCTATTTCCTCAAAATCTAAATGTTGGTGAAGGTCAAAATATAATGGTGCATTACACAGGTTTTATTCATAAGGATACAAAATAGATTTGAATATGATTGGGATATGAAATGATATTTGTCAGAAATTTTTATCAGACAAGCCTTATTTGTCAAGAATAGTGACTGGACATCCATTCTTCAATAATTTGGCTAAAAAAAATTATTTTTTTTTTAAAGTTATGTATTACCTATTGTGGAGAACAGTTCTGTATGGCTATTGAGAGGGCATTAATGATCTAAGCTGCCTTTTTAGAATCTGTGATAACTCAATGCAATCCCATCTCCAAAACCATTTTTAACTGAGGCTATCTATGCCTGGTGTACGGCTCCTGTAGATATTCTGTTGAGGTGTATACTTCCTGAAGCACTGCATCTCAGTCACAGAAAATTCAGGGTAGGCTGTCAGACAGGCCAGGACTGTCCTGTTTTCCTGTTACCTGTTATACTGCTTGGAATGTGGTACCTCACTTGTGGAGGATGCTTCCAGGAATTTATTCCATTCTGCATTAACGGAAGTTCCCTGTAACAGAGATGGGAAAACAAGTCGGGTGGGATTTGCCAACTAATAGCATCTGTAAGGTCATTGAATCTCTACTGCAGGTTACCTGTCTCCTGAGTGAGTGCCCTCCTAGTGCAATGGTGGACGTTGAAGCAAACCTGGGTCTCAACACTCCCAGTTCTTTTTCCTGAGAAAATGCAGTCTTAACCTCCTGCCTCACAAAGAGGGTGGAAGATAATGAATTCTGAGAGAGGGGAGCTTAAGACACAAACCCAAATTTTCTGATTTCTACTGGATTCCAACTTGGTTGGGGTCTGTGTTTTCCCATTTTGGCATCCAGTGGATGGGTAGGGACTAGTTTCTTAAATCAGAGCTTTGAAATAATTCACTGTGTCACATACGAATACACACCTTATTTTATTGATTCAAGCTTTACTGGTTGAAGGGCTCCACCTAAGAAAAGTTTTGACTTTGTAATTTTTAACAATATAGGACCAATATATCACAATTTGCTCAGTTATCACCTTTCTTCAGGAAGGCTGGTGAGATACTTCATGTAAAAGTGAAATTATAGATTTTCTTCAGTAAATGACTTGGTAGCACATGCTAACAAGAAAGGATGAGAGGTAAGTTTTTGAAGCATTTTTCCACAGATACCTGTTTCTCTGGTGACCCAGGAGGGATACAAACCATCTAACTTCAGTCCTTTAAACAAAAGGCACATCTAAGGTTTAAAGCAGAGTATCTGAATGTCTCTCTCAAACACCTCCAGGATTTTCAAGCTGGGTTAATGATTGTAACCAGCTCTTTTGCTTTTACAGTGCTGTGATTCTTTTAATGTTTTATTAGGGCAATCTCCTTGCAAGAAACTGCTCTAAGCTATCACAGATTTTACTGAATATAACTCAGACTCACTTCTGTTAGAAACCTGGATCTATTAAGCTACTAATTTTTTGTCAAAACTTTATGTTAAAAATATTGTTATTTGATGTGAAACAGTTAAACTCATCTTTGAATTTTCATTTTGAATCCTAACAATGAAGTTTAATGACAGCAGCACATGCTGGTATTTTGCTTTGAATAAATAGAACCCAAATTTAATATATCAAGACAAAACCTTATATTTTGTCAAAGAATAAAGAAAATCCCTAACCTTATTACCATTTTCTCCTAGGTTAAAATTTAAGAAAGATAATTTAAATAATAATTTCTAAGAGTAAAAAAAAAAAAAGCATAATCTATTTCAAAATGTTGACAGTGAGAAGTGCTTTACAAAACTTTTAAATATTTGAGCAATTTTCTGCATGTTTTTTCAAGCCATTGTATTGTTCAGTCTCTCTGCTTGTCAGAAACCTTTGAGAGCCCTTTTTTTCTCAGTCTTTCTTTATCCATTATCTGTGTCTTTCCTGCTCCAACTTGATAAAATGCTATACAAAGACCAGTTAATGGATGCAGTGGGTCACATTCTGCCTTCATATACAAAATGAGGGATCAGTTCCTATTGAATCTGCAAAGATTGGAACCAATGAAAGTTTTGGAATTTGGCCTAACTCATTTAAGGAGGTCATGTAATTCATTAATGGCTGCACAGTTTGTGTTATGAAAGGAAAACTAAAGCTCTGTGTAAATACTCAGCACAATGTGTTTGCCACTGTGGAAGGTGCAGGAAGAATATGCAACATACTAACAACTGGTTTAAAAACCAAGGCTGCAACTTTTATTGAAACAGGGTAGTTTAAACTGTAGTGTTATTTGACAGATAATAGTCTTTGCAGACGTAAGTAACCATAAAACCCAAGGGCACCAATCACGTGCTTCAGATCCCATGAAGATGTGATCTCTGAGTTGTACCAATACCAGGGAGGAATGTAATTTCTCAAGGGTGCCAGGGTATCTTTCCTTCTGCTCTGTTCATTTTGTGAGGAATGCTGTGACATTTTGTGGTTTGTTAAAGTCAGATGCTGGAATAAAAACATCAAATGAGTAATTTTCCTTTCATTTTTTTTTTAAAAGGGATAAAAAGAAAAATATGCTTCTACATTTACTGAGAAAATGTCTTACATATAAGCATGCAGTAACACAAAGATTCAATTGAGAGACCAAATGAAGGATCCTAGTGTCTGGTTTTTTATTTAAATTTTGAATAATTCTTTTCACAAATTTTGCAGTCATTGCGTCTTAGGGATGGAAGTACTGATGTTAGAAAGATAAAGACTTTATTAGGTGGGTGATCCCAACCCATGCACCTGAAAAGTCTGATGGACTTCACTGTATATTAGTCTTATTAGTTTCTCTAATTCCCAAACAATTTTTTACATGGACTTAGGAACAGGTTGTATGGTGTTATACAGTAAAAGGGTATGGTAGCAATTTCTGTGTCATAGCTTTCATGACAGAATATCAAATAAATATAAAACATGCTTTGTAATAAAGTCCTATTTAATGAAATACAGAGGTTATACTGGTTTGGATGTATAAAACCAGATTAATTCCCTGTGTACTCTTTGCTAGATTTTCCTGCCCCTTCTTTTTTTTTTTTTTTTTTTTTTTTAACATCTGTGGTGGAACTCAAACCCAGATCAAGACATCTAAGATCAGGCATCTTGGTGCGAAATATTCTTCAAGAGGGTAAAAAGGACAATCTGAAGAGCTACAGGTTAGTCCCCTTCATCTCAGTTCCTCATAAGGTGATAAAACAACTAATTCTTGACACCATCTCTAAACCTATATAGAACAAGAAGACTGGGAGTAGTCAGCATGGATTTATGAAGGGGAAGTCAGGTTTAACCTGTGTTCTACAATGAGGTGATTAATTTCATGATTAACTTAACTTGGCTCACAGGCAAACAGTGGGTATTCTTGGCATTGATTATAGTAAAGACTATGACCCTGTCTCCAATAACATCCCTATAGACAAGACGACAAATCACAGGTAAGATAAATAGACAACGATGTAGATTGAAAACTGTCTTAACAGCTGGGTCCAGAAGATTACAATAAATAGCATGAAGTCCAGTTGGAGTCAAGTAACTAGTAGTGTACTCCAGGGGTTGATACTAGGGCCAATACTGTTCAACATCTTCATTAATGACTTGGACAATGGTCCAGGGTGAACCCTCAGCAACTTCATATACAGTACAAATCAGTGAGAAGGTGCTGATATAGTAAAGGTTACATTGCCATTTAGAGGGATCTCAACAGGTTGAAGAACTGGGCTTAGGAGAATCTCATGAATTTCAACAAAGGAAAACGCAAAATCCTGTACCTGGAGAGTCCCAAGCACCCACACCAGACCAGATGGAAAGGAGCTCTACAGAGACGGACGTAGGAGCTCTGGTAAACAACAAGCTGGCCTAAAGTTGTCAGCATACCTTGCAGCAAAGAAAGCCAACAGCATAAAAGGATGTGTTTTGAAGAGCATTTCCAGAAAGTCAAGGAAAGTTACCTTCCCCTCTACTCAGCACTGGTAAGACACATCTCTAGTGCTGTGTTCTGTTCTGGAATCTTCAGCACAAGAAGTATATGGGCTTGTTGGAGTGAATCCAGTGAAACTTTAAAAAGATGTGCTGAAGCCCTTTTCAAATGAGAAGGAATGAGACAATTCAACTTGGAGAACAGATAGCTAAGGGGAATCTTATTAATGCCTACAGATACCTGATGGGAGGAATGAAAAATGCAGCTGGCTTTTATCGGTAGAGTCCAATAACAGGGCAAGAGGCAGTGGTCAGAACTAAAATTACAGAATATTCCACCTAAATGTAACAAAAATAATTCTACTGTGAGGATGGTCAAAGACTACAACACACTGCCCCAACAGGTTGTGGAATTTCCATTTGTGGAGATGTCATGATTTAAGCCCAGTCAGCCACATAGTTCACTCACTCACATCTCTTCTTTCTTCCCCCCAGATCCTGGGGGGATGGAGAGGAGAATCGAAAGAATTTAACTCCCACAGTTTGAGATAAGAACAGTCCAGTAACTAAGTTATAACACAAACCCACTACTGCTGCCACCAATAATAATAATGACCAGGGAAATAACAAGGGAAGAGAATACAACTACTCACCACCGATACCAAGCCCAGTCCAGCAGCAAATCCCCCTCTTCTGCATCCCTGCCCTTAGTTTTCACATCCTGGGCATGATGCACTGTGGTATGGAATACCTCTTTGTTCATTTTGGGTCAGGAGTCCTGTCCCTGTTTCCTCCCAGCTTCCCCTCTTCCCTGGCAGAGCATGAGACTCAGAAAGTCCTTGGTGAGGCCAAAACACTACCAAGAAGTAACTGAAAACATGGGTGTTATCAACACTGTTCCCAGGCTGAAAGTCAGAAGCACAGCACTGCACCAGCTACTATGAAGGAGAAAAATGACTGCCACTTCTGGATCCATGACAGGAGTTATTCAAAATTAACCTGGACATGATTATGTGCAAGCTGCTTTAGATCCCCCTGCTTGAGCGAGAGCATTTGCCTAGATAATTTCAGGAGGTACCTTCTAACCTCAACACTTCTGTAATTCTGTGATGTTCTTTAATAGTTGAGATATTTAGCTCACTGTAAAGCAGACACTGATGTCTGAGAAGCTGAATTCCTATTTGAACTCAATTGAATTTGATTAGATTACCCACGTGTAGCTACCTTGTGCCATTTTGCATGTCCTAAGGTATCTCTGATACGCACAGCTGAGTGATATGGCTAAACATATATACAAATCTTACACTGTTCTGGAGCTCTATATAGAGACTCATCATGTTACTTTAGGGCACCACTTCAACTGTCAGGACTAGATCTTTGACTGAAGCATGACCTTGGATATTTAATTTAACAGAGCTTTAAACTTTAGGTTTTGTAGATCTTGATGTTTCAAACCCCTGTAGTAGATGATCCCTTCTTCATCTTAACTAAACCAAAATGATACGAGGAAAGTGGCATGCAGTTTTTGAGGACAAAATGAAATTTATTAGAATTAAACAGTGTTGATCATTGATGGTTTTGAATTCTCATTTATATTCTCCCAACCTACTTAATATAGTAAATAAGTTTATGAAAATTTGGTTATGATCTCTGTGTGCTTGTCTAGAGGTTAGTTTTACAATAGACATCTTTTGTTATGACTTCTTGTGTAGTTAGAATATCTCAGGTGTCTCTTGCAGTGGGCAAGTAAGATTCTGATTTTCAGAATGAATTGGGTATAATACATAAAAATCATGTTACTTTGTTGTCAGTTTTTTAGGCATAAGTGTGCTAAAAACAATATAGTCCAAAAGTCAATTTTCATGACAGTAGTGTTTTTAAAAAAGGAATGAGCAACTCAAAAACTTACAGCAAATAAAATCTCATCTATAAATTCTAAAGAGCTAACATGATGATTAATAAAATTGATCACACTGTGAGAGAAACTTTAATCTGACAATGCTGTTAAATCCAGACTTTATGAACTTAGTGAGTCAAGTGGTTTGTTTATTACTGTAAGAATCCTGATTCTTTAACAGGGACATATTTATATTAAGGGCAGAAAGCATCTTATCAGTGATCTTGCAAACATTTAACCATGCTCATTTTTTCCATCTAAAACTGCCTTCTCAGTGAGAATTCCGTCTGCATTCATGTGACTCTGCCAGATATGTCAGTAGATTGTTCAAGGGTAGATATCTTTAAAAAGAGTCAGCTTTGAAAAAAACATGAATCAACATTTAGCTTCAAACAGAATTAGAGTGGAGTTAAACCAATATCAAAGAAGTTTGGAAGTTTGCCTTGTCATGATGTGAAAGATACAGTAATGTTTCAGCAAGCAAGTTTACAGGTAGCATTTTGAAGATCAATGTACTTATTAACCTATAAATGGATTTTTTGTATTTAATAATAACGAATTGTTTTTATTTTCTGTAAATGTATTTAAAATATAACTTTTTTCATTATGTTTTTAAGTGTCAACTTATGTTTTTAGTTCTATACATTTCACCTTTCAGAAACACTGGTTAATTTTTTCTAAAAGCCAGGGTTTCGTTGTCATCCTCTCTTTCTAGCTTTTTTTTCATTAATAAATGTACTATAGATTTAAAATTAGATTTGAAATAAATATAGTTATTAGAGAATAAATAATTATTGCTTACAATACTGGGAAATAAATTGATATAGGTAGGTAGGATGTTATACTGAATTTAAAAGTATTTTTTCATAAAATTACAAGTCTCAGATCTAGTTCCCATTCTTTGCAGCTGTGCACATTAATTTATAGAACTATGTTTATCTAGACAGAATTAAGGCTGGTATGATATAACATGACAAAGTAAGTCCCAATCAAATAACTTAAATTTTCAGGCTGCATTAAACATGTACCAAGTTCAAGAGCTGTACACAATTTCTCATCACACTGCCTCTGAAAGTCACCCAGAGATACTAAGTCAGGAGAGTATATTGCCACAGTAACTTCTAGTTGTGTTTTAAGAGTTTGTTTTATTAATGAGAAGTATCTGGTTTTGTAAAGTAAAGGAAAAAGAGCTTTCAGACTTTCTCAACAAAACAGCTGTCGGCATATATTTTAAAAGTTTGAAAAGGACATGGACTGGTTCAGTGAGAATGTGCAGCTCATAATTTTACAGAAATAACACTGCACAAATCATTATGCTGTCATGTTTAATACACGAGAAACACCACATAGTGGATATGTTTTGTTACATTATAATGAAATACTTCTACTTGTGAAGTTCAAATATGTGTATTTGCTAATGGTCAGACCATTACATATTGTCTGGAACATTCTTTGTTAGGGTCTTATCCACCAAGAATTTACAGCTCCCACTGAGATCAAAGAATTCCAGATTTTCTTTATTCCTTTCAAGCTGTTCCCTTGAGTTTGACACATTAAGCTGACCTTTTGTATACTCGATGACTTCCTTGTTTGTTTGGTTTCTCTAAGGAAGTTGTTTCTTCATGCTTTTCCTAAACAAGCCTGTGGGGACCCAGTTTAATTTTCTTCAAGGAATGCTAGCAACTACTTTTTTAGATTTATTTGGTATTACCAAAGCATATTGTGGTAAAATGTATAATGCAAAATGAATTGCAAGGATGTAAAACTTAATGCCATCTGGGTTTTTGTAGCACCTCATGGAACTTACAAAATTATTATTTGCTCCCATGCGGCTTTAATATTTTAAGTAGCAATGTTTCAAATGAGGGGCTATTTTTCCTAGGCACATTTTGAAGCAGATTTTTTCTTTTAGGAATTTAATCCTGTTATATTTTTATTTCATAAAAATATGCATTTTTAATTAGATTTTTAGAAATTCTTCAGAATGGTGTAAGGGGAAAACAGATTTCTTTTGAAGAGGTGTAACATTTCATCAGTAAATCTAGAGCTCATCAAGTCCATCAGACAATTTTGAATCCTTTTTCATGAGACTCTTCTGAATAGCAGAACTGCTTTATATAATTCCATACTTCTTATAAAATGAACAAATAAGCAATATTTTTTCCATATTATTTCATTCTGTGCAAATTTCCATCACCATTTTGGTTTAGTTTACAATTGTAATGGTATTATATAATAATATTGATGAGGTGTTAGGTACTAAGATTGTGGTGTTTACTTATTAAAAAACAATGTCTCTAATACTACCCACTGTAACAAGTTTACTTTGAAGAAGTGTTTTGAAAGTAATTTCACAAGCTTCTATTTGTATTCTGAATACTGCACACCATGATTCAGTGTGTGTATACTTTCAGAACAGATATTGCTTGATTGCAGTTATAGTAATGTTAAACTGAAATAAGATATGCACATAGTATAGCTATGAAAATACCTGTCTAGTAAATAGTGCTCTTATTGAGTTCTTAAATGTGTGTATGGTTTTCAGTGTTATGGTTGTATAAGATAGCTTGAGTGTGCCCCATTTTCACCCCATAAATTAAAGCTAGCCAGGGTCAACTGTAAGTTATGTTTATTTTTTTCTCGTTGAAAGTATTTGCTTTTTACATTTGTGTTTTTTTTTTGTTGTTGTTTTTTTTTTTTTTCCTTTGGAACTGCCACTCCTTTATGTATTTCTAACTTCTTTTGAAAGATGCACACCCTCTGTCACATAACTGGAAACATTCCTGCAATGTATGCAATTTCATGTGTGTGTGTTACCACAGTCCACATTCTTTTTAAAATAACCACATCTCAAGTTAAGTAAACTTTTGATATCTCAGACAGTAATGGAGTGTATGCATGCCACCACAGATATGTGTGCCACCACAGGCCAGAAATAGGTTATTAATCAGGAGGCAGGAAAGAGAGAGAGAGAGAGAGAGAGAGGATCTATCCCATACTGGCAATTGCTGTGACTGGCACTGCACAAAAAGACCTCTGTCTCTTAACCTTAAAGAAAAAAAAAAAAAAAAGCATAATTGTGTGCTATTAGGCTTGATGTCTGTTTTCTCTTAGCTTATGAGAAAGTAGAAACTGAGATGAAGCTAAAAACAAAAAAGAAAAAGGAAAGAGAAAACAAAAGCCAGAAACTGTTTCAGCAAAACAATTTAAATATGTCTCATTTAATTTCTTCATCTAGTAGTGTTGAAATATATCACCTGTGCTTGCTTGCCCTTCAGGGTAATTTTTAATAGAAAAGTATCTTTTACTTGCTTGAGTATCTGGACTTTGTTAAAGTCCAGTGATAAAAAAAAAATGGGCATAATGAATTTTCAGTGTCATTTAGTTGAAGTCGGCTAACATCTCCTATCTTCATGTTTTTTTAAAATAAAAGTAAAGCTCTCAATTTAGCAACACTTCTGCTCTGAAGACACAGGGATTCTCTTCTCCAAAACTTCTTTTCAGCACGTGTTCTTCCTTTTCACAGCAGCCATTGGAAGTTTTCCTACATTTTTGTCTTAATATTAAACTGAGAAAAAGGTACTGTAGCTTCATGCCATTCTTCTCTCACATAATGAAGACTCTGAAACTTCATTAGGCTTTCTACCACTAGTATTAGAAAATTTTCCTATTCATTTATTATCATCATACAGAGGTAAAAGATGTGCCAAGTGTTCCACACAATGGTAATCTCCATAGAGATTTAAGATCACGGACTGTGGATCTGCTAGACTGCCTCTGATCTTTATCTCGTATTCAGTCTTCAACATAATGTATTGAAAATCATTTTAGCTCAGCTAAAAATATGACCTGGTTTTCATTTGGAATTGTTCAATAAAGAAACACTTTGGAATATCAGACTACTAGTTAAGGCTTAATTTACTTAACTATAAACTACTTTTCTCAAGTTTTTTAATATCCAATCCTACTAGTACACTTTAAGATAATGAGAAAGCAGGAAAATTCTTACTGCAACCAGTAGAGTAGTTTACAGTTATTATGTCTGAATTCAAAAATCATAAAAGTGAGAGATGGTGGTGAGAATTGAAAAGGAACTGATACAGCTTAACTGGAAAATATTGCAGAATACTGCTTGCAACATTTTCAAATGTATTGCAGTGTACCCAGTATAATTTGCCAGAAAAGAATTTGGTGCTACCACATCTGCATGAAATACATGACAGTATCTGAAAACTGGGGGAATAACATATCATGGTTTAAAACTCGCGCAGTTCACTTACTCCCTCTTCTTTTTCCCCCCTGGATCCCAGGGGGATGGGGAGGAGAATCGAAAGAATGTCATTCCCACAGGTTGAGATAAGAGCAGTCAAGTAACTGAACTAAAACACAAACCACTGCTACTACCACCAATAATAATAATGATTATTATGAAGGGAAGAGAATACAACCATTCACAACCCTAACCCTAAGCCTAACTCTAATCCTCTTCTTTTGAGTCCCTGCTCTTAGTTTTTACATCCTGGGCATGATGTGCTGTGGTATGGAATACCTCTTTGTTCAGTTCGGGTCAGGTGTCCTGTCTCTGCCTCCTCCTGGCTTCCCTTCCTCCCTAGCAGAGCATGAGGCTCAGAAAGTCCTTGTTCAGACTAAATATTACTGCAACAACTAAAAAAATCGGTGTTATCAGTGCCGTTCCCAGGCTGAAAGTCAAAAACACAATGCTGCACCAGCTACTAAGAAGGAGAAAAATGACTGCTGCTGCTGAACCCGTAACAGAACAAAAAGAAAGGATGACTATAGATTTTCTACGAAATTCCATGAGCTTGCTAAATTTCACCTCAGAAAACTGGTGTTCGATTGTGCATTAATTGCCTTCTAAGATTCTCTTTCAATGAATTTTCACAAAATAGCAGGAAAAAGAGCAATGCAGATGGAAATGAAAGCATTTGCAAAAGCAGTTGATGCTTTTCTTAAATAAATTAAGCTGTTTGGCACACAATGACTCTACTCAGGAAAAATACATACTAGCAATTCTCTGTTGCATTGATCTTTCAAACTAAGTCATGTGTACCGCAGTTAAACATTTTCATGCATTTTAAAGCTGTCATTGGTAAGTTTGAGCAAAGTAAAATAGTTCTTAAGGAAAGCTGCCTAATAGCAGGCAGACTTGCAGTCAGAGTTCAGTGTGTTTTCTTCATCATTAATTCAGTAGGAAGCCTTTATAGGTAGGAAATGAGGGTCCCATTTGTACTTGCTACTGGAGAACTGCCATTCTTAGAGTGGGCTACACTGTCAGCGCACTGCTATGAGGCCCTTTTTCCTGAGTATTGGTTGAATCACTGGTAGATGAGAAAAGTTCCAAGCTGATAAAGCACTTCAACAGACTGATTTTGCCTGATGTGACCTGTTATACTTTATTTCACAGCATCTGATCCACAAAATATTTCCTGTCTTCATTATCCTTCTCTCAAATTGGCTACAAAGCACAAGCTAATTTTGTGCTTATTATCTGTGTGAATGACACGTGTGCAAATGCATGTGTGCATGAATTTAAGATGCATTGGTTTCTTGAGTACCTTAAAGGTGCCTTTACTAAAAGCAACTGGTTAAATTTACATTAACAAGAATATTAGTAAGAAAAAAGTTATCTATAAAAATAATAATTTCAAGATAATGTGTAAAAACTTGGCTTTAAGTTAATTTCCTGTTTTTTCAGTGCAATATTGAAAACAGAACCCTGAAGAAAAGCTTGCACAAAATATAGCATAAAGCTTCACATGAGATTTGATAAATTCATAGAATCTATCAAATAAAAGTTTGGGTTGGAAGGGACCTTTAAAGACCATGTAGTTCCCACCCCACATCAACAACAACCATGGGCAAGAAAAGCTTCCACTGGACAAGGTTGCTCAAAGCTCCATCCAACCTGACCTTGAACACTGCCAGGGATTGGACATTCACAGCTTCTCTGGGTGACCTGCTCTGTGTCTCACCATCTTCATTGTGAAAAGATATCTTCATTATCGCTAATCTTATTCTGCCCTCTTTTAACTTAAAAACATTACCGCTTGTTCTGTAAGTGACAGACCCTGGTAAAAAAAAAAACTCTCTTCATCTTACAAGTCCCTTTTATATATTAGAGACCACAATAAGGTCTTCCCAGAGCTTTTTCTAGTCTGAACAAGCCCAAATCTTTCAGACTTTCTTCATAGGATAGGTGTTTCAGCAATCTGTTCGTTTTCATGGCCTTCTCTTGGGTTTACACTCACAGGTTCATGTCTTTCTTGTGCTGGGGACCACAGAACTAGAGGCAGTACTGCAGATGGGTCTCACAAGAGCTGAATAGAGGTAGGAAATCACCTCTCTCAATCTGTTGGCCATTCTTTCAATGCAGACCAACATGCAATTGTCTTCTATACTGCAGGCACACATTCCTGGCTCATAACTAATATTTCATCTACCAGTGAATATCTACCAATATCCCAAATATCTCTACCAATATTGTCAATATCCCCGGTTCTTCTCCATAAGGCTGCCTTCAATCTGTTCATCACCCACCCTTTATATCAGCCCGTCGCCACCCAGGTGCAGGACTTCACACCTGGTCTTGTTAAACCTGAGGTTCACTTGGGCCCATTCCTCGAGCCTGTTGAGGTTCCTCTGGATGGTGTCTGTTCCCTCAAACATATCAGCTATACCGTTCAGCTTCATGTCATCCCCAAAATTGCTAAGAGAGCACTTAATCTTGCTATGTCTTTAATGAAGATATTGAAGAGTAATGATCCAAATATGGACCCCTAATGAGCAGCACTTGTTACAGGCCTCTATTTGGACATTAAGCCATTGACTACAGCTCTTCGGATGCATTCATCCAGCCAAATTTTTATACATCATATAGCACATCCATCAAACCCGTACCTCTCCAGTTTAGCAATGTTGTCTGAGACTGTGTCAAAAACCCTAAAAAAAATACAAGGTAGATGCTGTAGATCAGTTGCTCTTTCTTTACCCATCAATGCAGTCACTCAATTGTAGAAAGCCATCAGATTAGTCAGGTGGAATTTGAGCTTTGTGAGGCCATGTTGGCTGCCACCCATATGCCTTGATATTGCTTTCATGATCTTACTGGGAAAGGTGAGTCTGAGTGGTCAGCAGTTCCCAGGGACCTTCTTTTTATGCTTTTTAAAAATGGGTATGATCTTTCCTTTTTTCCATTCACTGGGGACTTCACCTGACTGATTCTTATGTTCTTCAGAATCTAAAAAAAATGCAACATCATATATAAATGGGGAACTAAATAGAACAAAGCAGTTACTTGTGTGTATATTGAATAAATTATAATAAAGCATGGTGGGAAATCTTGACAAGATCTATTAGTTGGCGTTCACTAGAAATAATTTAGTGTGTGTAATGCACTATCAGGTTTGGCATGTGATAATGATGTTGCTTTTGAAAATGCAATTGTATATTGCTGTTTGAGAGGGGTCTTGAAGAATACTACTAGCGTAGAGCAAAAAGTTGTGTGTATCACAATATGTAATTACCTTGCTGCTGGTTTGCCATCTTCAGCTAAAGGAAAATGATTGCTGATTAAAGAACTTGGTTATCCAGAGACTCAATAATATGATATTTCTATATAGAATTATGCTTATATGCAACTGCAGAGCACTGTTATAGAGAGAATTGCTATATTATTTGATCAGGATTTTATATATCTTTTTAATGAGTTCAGAAATCTTTTTCCTTTCATGCCATGTGTGCCTGCATGTGACCTGTGATAAGCTTTGCAGTTGGTTTCTTTACATTTTCATGTAACTACATTCAGATTATTAATACAATGCAGCAAAACTACTGAAATTTGCCAGCTGTATGAGGCTCTGATTGTTATAAACATATAGGAATAGTAATAATTTCCATTAATTTCCTTCAAAAATAAAAACCACATTAGAAAACATCAGCATCTTTATTTAAATGAACCTGTGTAATTGTTGTGGTTTAACCTTCATAAGTATCTAAGCACCACTCAGCTGCCTGCTCATTTGTCTCTTGGTAGGATGGGGCAAGGCTTAGAAAAGTAAAAATGGGAAAAATTGTGTATTAAGACAAATGTTTTAATAGGTGAATCAAGAGCTGTGCATGAAAGCAAAGCAAAATAAGGAATTAATTAACTGCTTCCCATATGTTTAGCCATTTCAAGGAAAGCAAGGCTTCATCATGTCTAATTGTTCCTTGGGAAGACAAACAGTGTAACCTCAAATGTGCCCCCTTCCTTCTTATTCCCCCAGCTTTTGTTGCTGAGAACCATGTCATATGGAGTGGGCTATCCCTTTGGTCAGTTGGGGTCAGCTGTCCCTGCTGTGTCTGCTTCTAACTCCTTGTGCATCCCCAGCCTGCTTGCTGATGGGCTGTCTGAGAAACATAAAAGGCCTTGACTCTGTGTAAGCAGTGCTCAGCAATAACAAAAAACAAAAATATATTATTGTGGTGGTTGTGGCTGGGATAGAGTTAATTTTCTTCATAGCAGTTGGTGTGGGGCTATGTTTCAGATTTGTGCTGGAAACAGCATTGATAATTTAAGGATGTCAAAGCAAGTGACCCACAACTCCTTCCAGGTTATTTCACACATAAAAAAAAAATAATAAACAGAAGCAGGGACTCCAGATGCTAAATCCGATTCAGAGATCAGACTGCTGCAAAGGAAATTTGGGAAAAGCTGAAGACAACTCAATCAGAATTTGTAGCTACCTTTTAGCAGAGTTACCACTCTTTTTTTGATAAACTCTTTAACATCTGCCATGATAGAATATTAGGACCTCCAGCTGGGATTATTTTTTGTCTATGCTCTTGTAATCAATGTACCAGAAAGGGGTCCAAAATAATGGCAAGATACATTTTTTAGGTGATAATTTGTACTTCTACTACATTTAAAAAGCTGCCTTCCCCCTCCCCACCCCACCCCACCATTATTTTTATTTATTTAAGGGTGTTGGGGTTTTCTTACCTTTATGTTTCTGACTTTTTTTTTTTCTTGCCAGCAGGGGAAGCAATTCAAGTCTTTCTACCGTTTCACTGTGTTTGGTTTTTTATTGTGCCTCCAGGCAGAATTTTCTTAAGATTGTAAGTCCAGCCTATTCAAGTGGCTGATTGACTGCAGGGCAGGGAGGTTGAGGAATTTCTGGCAGCAAGTCAACTTGCAGCAATAAAAGCTATTCTTTTTCCAACACCATCAGTTCCTATTACATGGCCACCACAAAGTCCCCAAAAGATAAAATCAGCTGCAAAAACAATTCACACTTCTCACTTATTCTGGAAGCTAATTTTGCAAACAGATTTTTGTCAACTGTATTTTCAGTAATAATGTTGAGTCTGGAACTGGGACATTACCCTTGACTTCCTCCGCCTCCACTCCCAACCCCCATCCTGCTCCTTCATACAGAGGCTGCCCAAAGCAGGCCATGGGTCATAAAGGCAATATAGGAGTCAAACTGCCACAAAAAAATATTGCACTAATTTGGACTCAGTTTAAGCATTTCAGAAGAATATCATTTGCAAAACAAGCACTGAAAGGTGTCAGAAGGTGCATTTGCATGATAGTTTAAACTTTCCTTATGGTTCAAGACATTCTTACATCCCAAAAGAATTGTATGGGCTTTGTTTTCTCCTTTCAAAACTTGAAGAATTTTCACATTTTAGGCTAAAAATCAGGCACAAACTTGTGTTTTTTTCACATAAGTCACTCTCATTCTTTAGGAATCGTGATGGCCTTTTATCACGGAAAATGAACAAACGCACTTTATAAATTAACATCTTCAAAACACATATGTGACCTCTGTTTGAAGGCCAAGTTAGATTATTGGCAAAAATAATAGCTTTTAGAAAATAAAGATTACAATTTCCAAGTTTCTCCAAACTCATATAATTTCTGTGGCCTTTGAGCCAAAAAGCTAGGAGATGGAAGAACCATGCTGTGATATCTGGAGGCTGTTTAAACTTTATAGAATCACAGATTCATAGAATAGTTAGGATTGGAAAGGACCTTAAGATCATCAAGGATCTTCAGATGCCTTTCAGTACCACTACAACAAAAAGCTTATTCAATTGCTTATCATTCTTCTGTTTTATTTTTACTTATTTATAATTAATATACATAGGTTGAAAATGAAATAATATCTATGATAGCCTGCAGTGGCAGTCCTGTGACTGTACTAGATGGGAGTTTTATCAAGAAATCACAAGAGTGACTTTAGTTGCCTTGATGAATTCAGATTGTATTTTACGGAGTGATTCTGAATAGTCTGAAGTGATTTTTAGTCATGGGCAATATTTATAATTTTATCTGTGGAACAAAAGTAAAATAAAATGTGTCTTACTTATTCAGGAATCCATTTGGTCTTGGGAAAAAATGCATTCAATAAATGGCTGGATGTGGAGTTTCCCGAGAGATCAGTTTCAAGTATAATCACAGCAACTAAGTTAGTTAATGTGAGTTAAGATTTAAAGACTTAATGTAGGCTCAGAAATCCCATAATTGGGAATTATATTCCTTTTCTGCCAGTGAATTTATCTCGTTCATTGATTATTTTCTTATTTCTGTTGCGTTTGTGGAAGTTTGTCAAGATAAGTATTTACTGGCATAGCAGTTTTCCAATGTATTTTATTTTCAGATTAAAACTTCTTACAGTGTGCACTAACTCAAGCTATGTTATTATTAACTTATTTAATGACATGCATTAGAAATTCTGGAATATAAAATTATAGTACACAAAATGGCATATAATCTTAAATTTGATATAGTCTTGGGTGACATGGTTTAGTGGGAGGTGTCCTTGCTACTGGCAGGGGGGGTGGAAGTAAATGATCTTAAGTCCTTTCCAACCCTAACTATTCTATAATTCTTTGATTCTCTCTTATACACATATCAGCTCTGTTAAACAGCCATTAGCCATTGCAACACTCCCATTACTTTTTATAGGACTACTCCAATAAGAAAGGATTCTTCACATCATAGACCTGATGGGATTTTTAAAGATGCTGAAAAACCCTTTGGCCATTTTGAAGTTTCTGAGAAATGTTTGGACTGTTGTTGTATACTTGTAATATGTATGAAGCTGCCCATGTACAGAGTTTTGTACTGCAGAATCTGACTAATTGCAACTCTGTAAAATAGCATTTTAAATGTTTAAGCTTTTTGTCAAGGCTGAATGTAAACAAGATCAGAATCTGGCACTTTTTTATCATGTATGAACTGCGTCTGGTGCTTTTAGGGAGGTTCGAAGTGTTTTCTAAGAGAATAGGAGTGATTTAATCTGTGATTTTGTTGTGGCTTAAGCCTCTCAGCTGTACAGTTTGCCCCCTTCTTTCTTCTCCCCTCTCCGAGAGGGATGGGAAGGAGAATAGAAAGAATGTAACTCCCACAGGTTGAGATAAGAACAGTCCAGTAACTAAGGTATGACATAAACCACTATTGCTGCCGCCAATAATAATAATGACCAGGGAAATACAAGGGAAGAGAATACAACTGCTCACCACTGATACCCAGCCCGATCACGCAGTGAACCCCACCCTTCCTGGTCTCTGCCCTCCTTTTTTTTCCATCCTGGGCATGATACCTCTTTGTTCAGTTTGGGTCAGGTGTCCTGTCTGTTTCCTCCCGGCTTCTTCTCCTCCCTGGCAGAGCATGAGGCTCAGAAAGTCCTTGGTGAGACCAAAACATTACTAAGCAGTAACTGAAAACATCAATGTTATCAGTGCTGTTCCCAGGCCGAAAGTCAAAAACTCAGCACTGCACCAGCTACTAAGGAGAAAAATGGCTGCTACTGCTGAACCCAGGACAGGTTTATGTTGTAGAGTTTTCAGACTCTGAAGAACATTGTCACATGTCCATATACCTGCAGCTGATCTGGCTGGATAGGTTTACTGCTTCACCAGATATGCCAGCTTAAATGTTTGTGTTATAAAATATTTTTATCCAAATGTGACGGGCAAGCATAGAGGATGTGACATGACAAAACCATAGGATGACTAGCCAAGAAGAAGTAATGTGTATAAAATCCAATAAAGTAACCAGAAGTACTTTTCTCCCCATGTTTCAGAAGAACAGTTGTGCTAAATAACAGAAATATCATATTGTTTTGCTGATCAAGATGGGCAAAAATAAGAAATCATGGGAGTACTTCTGTCTTCAGTGTAGGATGCAAGTTTTACATAAGGTGGTAATTTCTTGTTATTTAATTATTGATGAATATCATGTAACTGTGGTACAGGAGTCAGGTTTAAAATAATTTTTGCTAGGTCAAACAAAAATTCAAAGTAAGGTTAGCCAATGAAGTCAGACAACTCTATTTCCCCCTCATGTATCTCTGCAAGGTGTATGAATCTGTAAGACCCTCAGGTTCACACTAATACTGGCATCTGTTATCTCCTTACAGTAAGAAGGTACTTGGTTGGGTTGAATATCTCTGTTCGACATTTTCAAATGTGTTTTCAAAGAAACTAATCCATTGGAAACTTAAAGCCCTCCAGGAATTACATATGTCAGATCTTCCCTTTATTTCAGACTTAGAAAGATGAAAGAAATATTGATGGTGGTGAATTTGGTTTTTGGTTCTGGTTTTGTAATTTTTGGGGGGAGGGGATGATACACAAACCAAACCCAGAAAAAGTAATAATGGACATGAAATAAAATATTTTCTGGGTGAGATATTGTCGTGGTTTGAGGCCCCTCAAACAGTTCTGCGCACTCCCCCCTCTTTCTTCCCCAGTCCCGGGGAAATGGGAAG
>JASSUY010016662.1:0-11714 GCA_032466535.1 Forpus xanthops | reverse complement strand
AGGAAGGCTAACCAACCCCTCACTGCTCCAGCCATTATAATTACAGAAGAACAGCATGCCGCATTCTGCAATCGCAAATGGTATCATATGTTTTCCTGGCTGGCTTGCAGGAGGAGCTTTATTTGCACAGATGAAATAAAAGAGCTGCAGATTTAAACCAAGAGAATTTTAAAATTAACAGAATTACATACGCTTGTGGATACCCACAGAACAAAGTTACAATGATATTTGCTTCAGCTTGCACATTTACAAAGATCAGTCTTCGTGAGGTAAAATACTCACCTGTCTTATTCAAGTCTGATGTGTTCTCTTTAAAAAAAAAGATGTGTTCTCTTAAAGAAACTAATTCAACTTTACAGAAATGCTAATAAAGCACACACTTTTACAAAGACTACACAACTTTTTTATAATCTGTGAGATGAAACTGCACTCTTACTAAATGTACTAAACAAGAGTAAAGACAATTTTCTAGTAATTCAAAGAATATTAGTATTAAAATTATGTCAATTACCCTGCAAAAATTGACTTCATACTATTTTTCACAAAATTTTACTATACGCAAATTTATCATTACAGTCTAGAAATATGACTTATGCACTCAAGTTCAATAAATCTTAATTAATATATTTCCAGTATAGCTTACAAGAGTTAAATAATATTTTGGGTAATTCCAAGTATCCAAATATGATATTTGTATAAAAAGATATCTACCTGATCAGTTTAATGCTCCTTCAATCTTATCTCCATGTTTAAACTCTTCCACAACGGACAATCTACTTCCACAAAAAACAAAGAATTTTTGACACTGACTTCACTGGGAACAAAACTAAGCCCGCAAAACCAACTGTGTAACTTTTAACAAAGATGGACATGCCACAAACAGGACATTTTAATACTCTATGAATGATAGTACCGGTATCTCTTGAAAGTAGTTCTGAACTAGTCAACCTTACTGACGTTAAGTTCACAGGACAAAACACAAGTATTAACATTTGCACAGAGCTTAGTTAGACATGTGTTGATTTTCTAACAGTTTCTATAAAAGGATGAATCATAAAAATCAATTGTTACTGTCAGAGTACATTGCATTCAAACCAAGGATTACAGTTACTACCTTTTAAGATAAGCCTATTGAGGAAAATTCTTTAAAACACAGGTCAATTTTCATTAATACTCCAAATGTAGAAAAATTCAGAAGGCTGCACTTGATAGAAGGTAAAAACTCTGTTTTAGCCAGATAAAAAGTCTGTTATTCTTACATTCTAATATTCAGCCCTGCCTGAAAAACCTGCCCTATACATATTTTTATACTCATGAAACAGATTCCAACTACCTTAGAACACTGAAGTAGAGTTCTTGCAAATACTAGAATGAAGATCAACATAATGGCAACATGACAATATGCAAACTAGCCTTCCCAAAACTAAAACTGATACATAAGCAACTGAAGGATAATCTTGCTAGCCCATATTTATGCCTTGGGAATATACAATTGGACACATCGACTTGTTTTACAGTGCTATGTCCTTTTATCTCCTCACCTGCTGCTCTTCATGCAACAAAGAACATATCAACCCGCACAGTCTTAAATCTTCTGAATACTGAAATATCACCATACACTGTATAGCCATCTGTTTTTGTCAAGCACGTTGGATGCTGTGGAATTTGAGGATAAAAAATGTATACATATGAACCAAAGAACTGATTTTAAAATAATTTATTTTTGTAGATTACAAAGATAGATTATAATGATATGAGCAAAAAGTTAAAATAGGAAAATGGAGGCAGAGGAAGGAAATGGTAGGAATATCATTACAACTCAGAGAAAACATTAAGGAAATAAGTGTAAATTTATGACTGGCAAGTAACTGTTTATTCTCTTCCATACTCAGAACACTAGTTAAATATTTCTGGGTTTTAGAAAAGCTTGCTTACTATGTAGAAGACTGGATTATTAGTTATGCAGATACATATTTTATTCAGATTTATAAATAAACATAAACTTTATTATAAATATATAAATATTTACTTATTTACAGATAAAAAAGATTTTTTTCTCCTTCTTCTGTCTCTTGCTGCTGCCACTGCTGACCAGTATTTCTGCGCTACCAATACTAATTTGTAGAACATTATTTCTGTGAACAGCACTAAAGATCTGGCTAAAATGTCTGCTTAAAACAGGGTAAGTTCTATACAACATCAGATAATTTTCTCACCAACTAGACAAAGCAAACTGATATTTTATTTCTTTAAATAATAAAATATAAATTTCTGAATTTCTCCACTATACTTACTGCACTTTACTTTTGCAACCCTTTAATATTCAGCTAGAAGACTGCTTCTGTGGGCACAGTAAGGACACAAAAGTTGCATTGGGGATGCAAATTCATAGGCGTTAAACGATGCGCGGAATTACAAAACTATGATAAGGTGAAAGATTCTGAGATCTTCCTGGAGATGTAGGTCTCTTATTCTGCATATTGTGTAGATAGACACATAGCTTTCTGCTGAGTCACTCCGAAGTTCAGTATTAATCTCTGTTGAAAAAATCTAAAGCAAAAAAAGGAACCATATCCAAGCTTTTCCTGTAATGAACAGAATTAAAATTGGTCATGTCCTATCTGTTTCAAGAAGTGCACACTTATTTGACCAAAATCCTATTTCAAAAAGAAAATAGACAGTACTTTTGTTGGCTGCAGTCAGCTATATAGGACAAACCCTAAAACCAGAGAATGGATAACAGCAGTCAGAAGTTCTCTAGAACTCTCTTTGTATGTGGTTGGAATAGCATTTCTGAATAGAAAAATTATTCAGTTTTTTAAAGAAAAATAAAGGGCATCTGATATACAGCAAAGATGTGAATCAGGTAGTTTAGGGTTACCTACTCAATCCAGGGTTAAAAATTAATCACAATACTGTTTCAACCAGCAGATGCAAGAAACCATTAAAAGCAAGCTTAAAAATACCCTTCTATGTGAGGACGCTTGTATTACATCTTTCAGATATCACATAGAAAAAAAAAATAAAAAACAAAGTAAACTTCTACTAGTGATCTATCTGGAAAGGAACCCAACTTGAACTCTTAAAAAACCCAAATTAACCTATTCACAAAAAATAAATAATTCTTAACCATCCATAATTAACCAGTCATATCATCACCCAATGTCCTGAGTTTAGAAATCACATCCATTGATTTAGCTCAAAAAGTTGCAGTGCCAGGCTCTGGGTATTCTCATTGGGTTTTAGCTGAAGAAGAAAGTATCTGCAGAGTAGAAGAGAGCATATAGACATCTTAAAAAAAAGATCTTTCTTTGAACCCTGCCACAAAAATTATGCTGAAATATCACTTATAGGATCAATTGGGCCTCCTAGTATTTATATTCTGACAGAAAAGTCAGAAGGGCTCAAAACATACCTCTCTCAGACCTGGAAAAAAGGAGCGCAACAGGCAACGATCATAGTGATGAACTTGCAAAAGTTCACTAGGAATCAAAAACACTATGAATCATCACCTGTTAAGTATAAGCTTTTCAGATGAACTGTCTAGGTCCCTGTGAGCTCCTAAAGAGCAGTAAGAGATTTTCTGGCTTTGCCCGCTGTTCACTTTAAGATGTTAAACACTGATATCCCATAGAAACTTCACAATGCTGAAAATAAAGGTCTAAAAGTACACAAAAGAAGGTGCTGCAGAGCCTTGAGCTAACATTGCATTTAGTGTATATAGCTTCTTGAATCCAAAACAGCAGCTCTGCATGTAACCTTACTACATGCGGTAAATAGCATTATAGATCTCAGCCTGCCAGCTGTTCACGAGAAAAAGAAGTGAAACAACTGCTGTTTATACATACTTCTGCAGTCAGAAAGTACTGGACACTAACTGGTTTGGGTTTTTTTTCCTGTTTAGCAGAAAGAAAACCAGTAAGGACTAGAGACTGAAAGATTGCTGAAGTCATTCAAACTGAAATCAGAACTTCTAAATTATGAGGTTGATAATAATTGAAATAAATTCCAGAGAACTGCTAGATTCTGTCTCTTTTTTTCCCATTGTTCTCAGACCAACTGAAAGATGCATTTATACTCAAAGACAAATCACTGGACTAGATACAGGGACAGCCAAGTGAAATGTAATGCCTTATGATATATACAGGAGGTTAAACTAGGTAATCTGACCATCCCTTCTGACCTTAAGCTCCATGAATCTATGAATCACAGAAAAAGAACATGGAACAAACAAACTACAAATCTTTAAAACTTTTGTTCCTTCATATGGAACTGAACCCCACTCTGTAATTTGAGTCCTCTTAATTTTACTGATGGCATGCAATTCTTTTGATGTGCCATTTAAAAATGCATTAAAATTTTATATAAAGTATTTGTTTAAAATAAAACAAATAAAATCAAAGGCAAAAAATATCTTCATTACTAAAGAGTATAGATTCAAAAATGGCATTCCTTTCAGATGAAGGAAATACATCCTTTTACTGCAGTATTATATTAGCACAGTCCTTGAATACAGCTCTGAACATCTACTGAAGTGTGCTTTTGAAGAATGCACAAGATAAATGTCATATTCAGCCAGCATCTATAAATCAACTTGAATAATTTAATACCTGTTGAAATTTTCCTCCAATTTATTATATGAAATAATAACATGAGAAGCAATTACAATGAAGAAAAAGTTCAGGTGCAACAGCATTAGTTCAACATCTAGGATCAAGTGTCATTGGATATTAACAAATTTCATTCATTTTATCTCTAGTACTGGAGACATGCTGCTCCTAGCTTTAATAGTCAGGAATGTCTGTTAGTTAAATGACTTTGTAAAGGCAGTCAAGTGAGGGTAGACAGCGACAGTTTAATTAGGGAGCCTGCTATAACTCTATCTGAGAGCTGTAGGCACTGGACTAGAACAAGTGTAAAACAGTACTCAATACGGACTAGCAACCCCTGCCCTTCCTACGCAACAAAACCCCTCCAACACACAAAAAAACCCAAGAAGATACTTTTCATGGCAGATTCTCTCATTTATTCTGGCGTCAGGTTGGCTACAGGTGAACAGGAGCGACATAACCGCTGCAGCAGAAGAAAGTTAAGGTTAAGAGAGCAATCATTTATCTTGTATTGATTTCTGGACACTATGTCCTAGATACATTCCAAGATAGAATGACAGCTTTCTGTTTTGTGTCGGTAAAAGAAGAAAATGACTAGCACCAGTACCCATTGTTTTCCTATCATATTTCCTTTTAGAAACACGCCACACTTAAGATTTTTATTCAGACAAGGAAATCCAAACAAGTTTATCACAGAAAAGGAGGGTTAGAGGATGGTTAATCAGCCATTTGTCTTTGCTGCTGGGTAGCTGGGAGTCAAAGGGTCAAAACCAAGCACAATTGGACCATTTGGTTTTATCTCAGGTAACCCTACATCTCTGGTAATTGAACCCACTGCACCCGGTCAGAGTTCCTGTCACTCATATTCAATGTCTATCATTACTGAGAAATGCTTCATGACACATTACACTGACAGAACTACCACTGTAAGACTAGAAAGAATCCCCAGGCACCAGAAGTAGAAGACAATGAAAGCTTCTTTCAGACCAGTGATGTTTAAACATTTTATGTGCTGACATTGTGACTGTAACCACAACATAATGAAAGTCCAGCAAATGGAAGATCAAAAAGAAAAAAAAAGAAATTCCATAGTTTATCTGCTTCAGGGACTAGCAGGCAACATCAGAAATAACACAAACTGGCAGCACCAAGGTTACTTGCAGATAACACTAAAAACCCTTAGAAAAAGTTGTATGAACGCACACACTTAATACTGGACCTCAATATGATACTGATTTTATTTCTGATAGGCTTTAGAAATATTACACCTCCCTTAACAACAGGCATCCAAATTCTTTTCTTTCTTCCATCATTTCTTTATTATAAGCTGCAAACTGTAACAGGAAAAATAGTTTGCATACCCTTTGATGTGCTGAAGACAAGGAAAAACACCCTAGCTTTCAAAAATCTCTGAAATGCCCCTGCACATAGAAATTCTAAATGCAAAAATGTCAAAGTTTTCCACCCATTTTTCAGCTTTAGAATTCTTACAAGTGATCCCCTAATTTATTTTTTCTGTAGGCATTAATACACTTCGTTAGGTCGTACCTAACAAACAGGCACACCACTTGGACCACCACAGTTGTCTTGTTCAGATATATTCAAGCCAGCTTCTTTGGACCGGACAAATGTTTTAAGAATCTGTCTCAGCATAGGGGCTTAAAATTCTATAAATGCATCAACTGCACATTAACATTCTATTAGCACATTCATTAAAAAAGCAGTGAATGGAAAGCTGAGAGACTTGGAGATGTTTAGGAGATGCAACAGAAGACACTAAAACCTTCATTGTGATCTTGATGGGTTTAACTCCATTTTACCTTCTTTTAAAAAGACTGTGGAAGCAAGGAATCTAACAAATCATTAAATTGAACCTTTTAAAGTAACTGACGCAAAAATTGATTTCACTATACTTAAAACTTCATTTCTAAGGACCAGCTTTAAAGAGTTCCTAGATTCCCAAGACCCAGTACCCAGTCCAAATATCAAGACTGTATTAGCTACAGTCTACTATTTGTAGCAGTTTCTTGTACTGCTTTAATGATGTCCAGACCAATCAGCAGAGAGAAATAATGTCTTTCCATCCTTAGTGCCCTGAATGCAAAATAAACAGGATTAAGTTCTTCTCCCGAATTTGGTGCAAGTCCAGAATTTTAGCAGAGATTATTATATTAAACACTCATAGCTTCGAGGCTGAGGCAAATACCAAAGGAACATCAACAGTGTGAAGAGCTAGCTTCCATCCTAGGATTATAATGAATTTCACACAGAATAATGGAAAAATATCCTTAAACAAGATATTTCACATTTTATGAAATCAATTTTGATTTATTTATGGGATTAACTCAAATTTTTCCACAGCTGTCATGCAATATGTGAGTGATTAATTTTAAATAAGAAGTTGCTAGGAATTCAGAGATTAGTAAGTAACTTCAGCATTATTCATTTTATCACCAAAATAAATTTGAACAGCAAACATAAAGTCATCTTAAACTATGAAGTTGCCCCATGAAAAACTGAGAATATGCTGCCTGAAGTTCATAAAAGTTCTAGCATTAAGTATACTATTTCTAAAGCAACCATTATTTTCACTTTGAGAATAATCTGTATTATGAAGTATATAATGAAGTATATTCACACTCACAAAAAATCTTAAATAGATTTAGAAACTACAGTTTGCAGCAGTAAAATCAATTAAGATGTCCAGTAAGAAATATATGACAAAGAACAGCACAGTAATTCAGTCATTAATAAACCTGGCACAATAACTGTTATCTTGTCTTACAGTAAGAGAATACATCTCCAGACCCTCCATGCTGGATTTTTATATTGTATTTCTATGCTAAAAGCCTTCTTAGAAGCAGATGCTTCAATTCAAAGTTCCAAAACTCCACTTATATCTACCAGCTGTATTCAACTAACTATTGTTGCTCCTTATCTACACTGAATACTTCTAGATTTAAAGCAGTGAGCAGGTTTTGGAGTACTATGGCCAAAGAATCAAAATGAATGATGCTCACATCTATAGCCTAGTAGGAAAAAATGTGTTGCAACAATTTTTCTAATGCTGAAATACCATTTCACCAAATGTTCCTGTCAAGGCATGGTTTAATTACCTTGGCACCCATGCCACTTATAATCACCTGTCATTAGCAACAATGCTTGCATCTGTTTACACGTCTGTCAGAAATGCTAGCCCAGCAGAAGTCTAGGAATATGACAACTTTTGCTAGCACTTGACCCCAGATGTGGAAAAGTCACCTTAAGGTTATCTACCCCAAGAGTGAAATATGTACAGTAATAAAAGGTTCTTTATTAATTCTTTAGTTTATAATCCATTTGATTACTTCTACGCAGAATTCCATTGCTCTAACCTGACAATACAGTATTGATAGTCTTTCAAAACTCTTCCTGATTTTTTTTTTTCATTTGGAGATACTTGGAGATTTAATTTAATTTAATTTGGAGATTAAATTTCCAGATTCAGTTATCCAGAACACAGTTATTTGCCCTAGTCCATTAAATCATAGAGTGACAGAATAGTTTGGGTGAGGCATCTACCATCTCTCTCGGAAACACGTGCCAGTGTTGCATCACACTCATCATAAACAATTTTTTCCTTATATCTAGTTTAAATCTACCCTCTTTCAGTTTGAGATTATTACCCTTTCTCCTATCCCTACCTTTGTCAAAAGCCCCTCTCCATCTTTCCTGTCAGCCCCCTTAGGCACTGGAAGCTGCCATAAGGTCTCCCCAGAGTCTCCTCTTCTCCAGGCTGAACAAGGCCAGCTCTCTCAGTGTGTTTCCAGAGCAGAAGTGCTCCAGCCCCCAGAGTATCTCTGTGGCCCTAAACCGACTTTATTGATTAGCTGCTTTCCTCAGAGGTAACCTTAAACAAAGAATGAAGAATACAATTTTCTAAGCAGTATTACCCTTAAACATGGGAGTGGAGCAAACACACTGATGGCTGTTACAAAAAGCTGAGAGTCATTAGGCAGTGACATTAGGAAAACTTCAGGTGGTCATGGACTACAAATCCAGTTGTCATCTTCATCCTGACTCTAGAGATGTGCATTTTAGGCCAGCTGCTTTAATAAGCAGTATCAATGGCTTTCTCAAAAAATTATGTGGTTTTATGCTATTTTATAGGGTTTCTCATATGCAGTTTCCTACACACAAGGTACCTTTCTACTGAGAAAAATAGTTCTGTCTTGAACGTCATTTAAATGGATAAAGGACTGCTGTGGATTTTCAGTCAGTAGTATTTTACTCTTTGAACTCCATTCAGCAAGTGGGAGTTGAAATTCGTAGCAAACATTTTCTTTATGAGAAGCAGAAGAGAGAAAACTAGTAACAATTTACTGCATAAAGAAATAAATACTGCAGTCTTTGACAGAGAAAAATATGCAATGCGTATTTTTGTGATATGCATTTAAACAAGATGTTGCTGACTTTTATTTCATTTATTTTTATTCAAAACTAATGACACGGGAGAAGGGCCCCATCCTGATATGCACACTCTTGTGGGAGACATTCTCTACACAGATTGTCACAGAATTTTTCTGTAGATTACATGCATCTATTTCAAAGGTATTCAGCAATAGATAATAACATTCAAGACTCTTTCACAACTTCCAACTGCAAAGAATTCAGTACTACAATCTTTTCACCATCCTGCTTTTTCAGCATGGATTTTGCAGACTTGAGGCTTCTCTTTTTTTCACTGTCATATATATATTGCATGGCAAATTCATCTAGGAATTTCAAAGTGCTATAATAAGGTAGAATGAATAGTCTAAACTACACTGAAAAGACCTTTCTGGAGGTACAGAACAATTACACCATTGCTCTGCATTTCAAGTTTTTTATAATGCAAGAGGATAGGGTAAGACAGGAAAAATGCTGAATGACATTCTGGCAAACTCCGCTTACTAGAAGGACTCATTACATTTCTATTCAGTATACGTACCATGAAATTAGAGATGGAAGCACGCACAAGTTGTGTGGTAGGGCAAAACCATACTAAAATGAAGTGAAGACCCTATTTTGATAGGGGTTTTTTTAACTCTGACTAAGACACAGGAAGCAAAATCAATACATTTCTATTCTATACTACTCAACTGCAATGCTCACTATAAGCTGCTCTAGTACTTTGGCAAATATCGCTAGAACAACTAAATATGAAAATGACAAAAGCAATCTTATGGCTCCATCCTGCAAACGCTATCTGCTGCAGCATTTGCTCTTTAAAACCAGAGCAAGATAGCTGTGCATTCAGAAATGTTTTAAAGGCTCAAAACACTTCATACATGTCACAAGCACATGGATGGCATCATTGTATTCTAGCTCCTGCACAAAGGACTGGAGATAGATTTTTGTGTACGCAGTCTCCAGTAAGTTAAAGGACCTTCCACCAAGCTCTTCAGCTAGTAAATTACTAGAGTTTAATGCACAAGTATTTCACATCTCTAATGTTGAAAAGCTTACAGATGTTACAGAAACGCACACCTACTGTGAACACTACAATTTAAATGTACTTTCCATAATTGTAGGACAGATGAAACAAAGCCAAGAACTCTTTGGCCTTACATTCTAGTGAAATCCAAATTGGTCTGAACAGTCATAAATGGTTACTGTTTGCCTTGGCTCCTACCTATATCAGATTCAGACTGAAGAATCTTAATGACGAAATTATAAGGGATAAAATGGATATTTCTAAATTACAAGACTGCAATTCCAGTGGCCCAGTATATCAATTTTCTGTTTCATCCAAGTCTGCTGTAGAGAAAATTGTGGGATCTGACAACAAAGGATAGAAAACAGTCACTTTTGTGAGCCAAAAGCTTTTTGCCTTGATTATATTGAAGATTAACTTCCCCACCCCAACAAAACAGACGAATTACATTTTGTTAATGACTCAAAGGGGCACAGGTTACCAACAGACTAGATACCAAACGGATTTTGAAGCGCACTCAATTAAAAAGGGATATAATTGCAGTTAAATTAATCTCATGCTGAATTTTAATCCTAGAATCATGAGTGCATTTTTTTCAAGTAACTTTTGAGGTTCGTATCATTTAAAATTAAGGGGAAGCAAGCAGTGCCACTGTGTTTTCTCTTTGATGGTGAGACATAACACTTAAAACTGACAAGTCTAGTACCCCTTTAAAACCAGGCTCCTTTGTTTACTTTGGGTATTTTATCTGACATTAATGACTTCTTGGCCATATAGCCAGGCCATGATGGTGACATGTTAGCCGTCAGCACTACTTACATCCAGCATGGAAGGAGAATGTGGCATCTGTGAGAGTAAAACAGACCAGTATTGCCAGCTTTTGTTTTACTTTGAGTCAATCAGCAGAATTGGATTAACAAGTAGAAAGACATAAGCTATTGCACAGAGGATGAACATTAGAATGAAAGCTCCTTCCTCCACGTTTGTACCAAAGCCCTAACTGGTGTCTGAATGAGTAACATAACCTTAACTTCAGTTGAAATATAATGCTCACAGTAATATTAACACTGATACGCAAAGCTTCCTACAGTTCCTATAAAATTTGCTGGAAGTTTGTAGATTTGACAATCAGAAATAAGTTAGAAGAGTCTCAGAGACCAGGCTGATCAGTGCTACGGATGAACGCTTCACAGCATCCGTGCAAGCCCAGGCACCCATCAAGGCAACTACGATTGTCACCCTTACTCATCAATTACCAATTTCCTAGAAGTCCTAGAAAAGATAACTACTGGTAGAGTATTTGGCATTACATAAACTGAGAATCACAGTGGATGATGCACAGAGGACAAGAGACACATGAATTGTTTTCCTGCCTAAATTGGACTATGAATTCTACAGAATATGGACTACATACTATTCTTCTAAATGCTCCCACAGTCAGAACACAATCAAGAGCTTGAAATACAACATTAATTTATTATAGATTACCATTTCTATTCTACCTTCTCATAACACATGATGAATATATGACTAAAAGAGAGATAAAAAAATGGAAAAGGACCAAGGATGCACGGAAGGCAAGGAGGAAGCAGAGAAAGTAAAATTTCTGGGGGGAAAAAAAAAAAAAAATCCCCTTGAAGTCTTTGTTG
>JASSUY010016660.1:45815-78559 GCA_032466535.1 Forpus xanthops | reverse complement strand
AGCCTGTCTTTTATTTGCAATGTACCTACAGAATCCCTTCCTGTTATCCTTAACATCCCTAGTCAAGTTTAATTCTATCTGGGCCTTAGCTTTCCTAACCTGGTCCCTAGCTTCCCAGACAACATCCTTATATTCTTTCCAGGCCGCCTGTCCTTGCTTCCACCTTTTATAAGTCTCTTTTTACCTCTGAATTTTCCTCAGCAGCTCCTTCTCCATCTAAGGAAGTCTCCTGGCCTTCCTGCAGTTCTTCCTTCTAGTAGGGATGTATCGCTCCTGAGCTTGCAGTAGGTGACCCTTGAATATCAACCAAAAGTCTTGGGCCCCCCTGCCCTCTAGGGCTATATCCCACAGAATCTTATTGAGCAGGTTCCTGAAGAGGCCAAAGTCTGCTCTCTTGAAGTCCAGAGCAGAGAGCTTGCTGCATGCCCGTTTCACTGTTCTGAGGATCTCGAACTCGACCATTTCATGATTGCTGCAATCAAGGCTACCCTGGAGCATCACATTTCCAACTAGTCCTTCCCTGTTGGTGAAGGCAACCATGGCACCTCTCCTTGTCGGCTCCTCTATTACTTGCAGAAGGAAGTTGTCTTCCACACAACTGAGGAACTTCCTGGATTGCTTATGCCAGGCCGTGCCATCCCTCCAACAGGTATCAGGGTGGTTGAAGTCCCCCTTGAGAACAAGGGCCTGCGAGTGTGAGGCTTTTCCTATCTTTCTGTAGAGCTCTTCATCCACAGAGTCCTCTTGATCAGGCGGTCTGTAACAGATCCCCACAATAATGCCTCCCATCGCTGTTCTCCCTTTAACCCTGACCCACAAACTCTCTGGCGTGCACAACCATGGTAACATATTACCACATCAGCACTAAGCAGCAAAGCATCAACAACATTTCAGAAGTAGGATTATCCTGCTCAGTTTTACAAATGGTAACTTTTACCCTACCATCGAGGAGGCAGTCAAAGTGAAGGCACTGTAGGTATTCCCTCTCTCTCATAAAGCCATTCAGGGGTGTTGCCCAGCCTTCTGCCAGCACTTGCACCCACTGCATATCCACCTTGTAAAGAAACAGAGAAATACTTACAGCAAATAAGAGCTGTTGCTTGTTAATTTCCATCACATGCTATGATTAATCACAATAGATCATAATTTACCCATAAAACACAGACGGTATAAATTTCTCAGTATTAGAGGTTTTAATCACAAAGAATTCAAAGTGTCCACAATTAAGAAAAAAGAGTAACTTGTTCCTCACTGTTCATATTTCTGGCTACTTTCCGGTCCTTACACGTCCATGTGTTAAAAAACAAACCAACAAAAACACAACAAACTTAATCTGTAGATGTTTGATAAAGTTCAACTTCAGAGAATTAGGAAGTCCCACTTGCATTTATTTTTTTAACAAAGCGAGATAACTAAAGAGGTTTAAAAAAAAAAAAAAGTCAACCAACGTATACAATTACCACTGGAAAAAAAAAAAAAAAACAGAATTATGGGGTTGAATATTAACACATCTCACCTTAAAACAGATTGGAAAGAAAATTTTTATTGCTAGTGAGACAATCCAGAGTAAAATTCTCCTGGGACTAGTACTCAGCTTAGTTAAAGAGTTATCAGCTCACAGGGAATTTCCTTCCTTAGTGTTTAAGCAGTCACACTATGACTTGGTGTGTGGCCTCTATTATTTCTGTATGTGCATTACTAAGACTTGGTCAAGTCTTTGACAAGGACAGGTTTTGCTTGCGCAAATCTCTTTTTCAAAAAGCATGACTCAACTTTATTACACTGTTTAATTTATGCTGATATAAGTACAACACACCTTCTTCTTGCCAAGTTTATGTTATACGCTCGCTTGACATTTAACAAACCACTAGTTGGGGTTGCAGGAGGAAAGGATTTTCTAGATTTTCTAGATTGCAGGGGAAGCAATTCAGAATGGAACACTAACGAAATTTAATCATGATCTTAAATATTTATTCCTCATCAAAGCAATAGTTTTACAAACACATGTGAACCTAGTAAGATGCAGCTAAAGCAAGTATTAAAATGTATTTGTAGTAGAAGGCTAGGCAAACTTTACTATTTAGTGCAGTGCTTAGTGTTGTCTCAGACCTTCAAAGTTACTTGCTGCAGAAACTGAACTCCGAGCTCAGTCAGCACCTAGACCAAATGCGTAGCTTTAAATTCTAGTAATACTTTCAAAAAGCCAGTGAAAAAATTAATGCATTGGATGTGCTCTTAGGCATAGCTCTTTGAAAAGGATGATGCGGTAGAAGAGAAACAGAGCCAGAAGCAGCTTTGACCAATTTGTTTCAGTTGGAACATACTGCATTTGACCAAATAAGAACAGAGTTGATAGAGATGAGAAAATGCTTTTCCACATTTTCTCTGCTGGAAGCCTGAAAAGTAGCATGAACATGTTCTAAAGGGGGAAGACAGAGGGAGAGAAAAAACAAACATAACCCACAAAACCAAACCAAACCAAACAAACAAACAAAAAAAAAATCCCACACCACAAAACAATAAAGTAGATACGATAATTTCTCTGTAGACTTACATTTGCAGCTGTTTGAGCCTGGTATATATAAAGGTCACTATCATTCAGCTGAAGGTTACCAACAAGAATAATCAAGAAGCAGCAACTGATTTCCTTTGTATTTCTAGGTCATTACAATTCAAAATAAAGTGGTTTGTGTAAGTAAACTAAAACAAAAAATAATTGTTGTTGTTGTAGAAATAACCACTCACACAAGACATGCCAGGCATGGTTTACTCCATGGACTGGGGAAGAGGGGGAGGTGTGTGAGAGAAAATCACAGTGAATTTAATCTCCAGGCTTGGGATAAACTAAGTAACATTATACCAGACATAACGTATTAAAATAAAAAGACTCAATTGTTATCTCTAGTAAGTGATTAAAGAAAACACAGATGCTGGGATTTCTCTCAAGAACAGAGGGGGGAAAAGCATATCAAGACACATTCTGTAAGCAGCACAGGTATTTTGACTTCATTTCCTTCCACTGCACAACAGACTGTCTTTCAATTTCATCAATGAGATAACTGAACACACAATACCTTATTTATTTCCAAGGTTAACAGAGACTCAGCATCAGTTTTGGCCAACTGTAGCTTGTTTTCTGGCACATAAAGTTCTTTTACCTCGTAAGAGGCATCCACTGGTACAATGTCCTGTATAAAAGGAATAAACAGAACTTAGTGTTTGCTCAGAATGCTTCTTGGACTCTGAGCACATGGTCAAGAAGTAAAATTCTAATGTTGCACTACTCTGTAACAACAGTTTATTCATCGTTTCACTCATTTAAAAGCCAGCACTGTTCCAAGATTATGATATATTGCTAGCTAAGAGGATAGCTTGAGTAACTCAAATGAAACATTCTGACAAGTGATATTTTTCTATATCTTAAGCACCCCATATAACATTTTCCTGGAAAACATTTTAACTATTAAATGCAGTTTTTATGACTTATTAATGACTACAATATCTATATCAGAAAGGAAGACTACACTTTTATACTTGCTAAAGAAGTAAAAAAAGATGTTTTAGACATGGGACATCCGTAAATTTGAGCCATTTACTACACAATATACATTAAAAGTGAGAATATGGAATACAAAAACCTCTCACAAGTAAAAGTGATCAATACAAAGTACAAATTAAATGTATTACCTACAGCTAATGATACAAACCCAGTGTCCTAATCTACATACTAACAGTTAGAACATGTAAATGAGAACCCATCTGTGCATATATATGCAATTAACTGAAATCCAGTCTTATAACCAGAAGCCCACAGAATACAGATTTTTCTTTATTTGGAAAAAATTCATTTTTCCTTCACATATTTTAAACAAGACAAGACTCCATGACACTCAAGGCTCAAGACTTTAAACTTCTCATAAGATAAGAATATAAAGATAAAATCATAAAAAAAAGAAAAAAAAAGTCAGTAAAACCAGGTGACAGCTCTTTTTAAAATAAGCCAAGTTTGCCTGAGCATTTTAAACTGCTTATCCAAGCGTTTATCAGATATTAGGCACTACCTCCATGGAAAGTAAAACAAAGGGAGTAGGATGATGAAAGCAAGTGGGAGATAAAATGGCTGCAGGCGTAAAAAGGCATGGTGAGTCTCACTGGTTGTTATGTAATACACACCTCCAAAGACAAACAAAAGGAAAACAAATTAAACTAGCACTTAGCAATTGTGTTTTACAAGCTCAGCCCATTACATATCAGATGTCATGTGGGAAGCTGATTTTATTAGGTTTATAAGTTAGACAAAACCTGACTTCTTTTTTCTCTGCCTGAACAGTAGCACTACAGCCCAGGAGAGCTGCAGCAGATTCCCAGAATCAAATGAAGGTACTGCCCTGCTGTAAAGAACAGCATACCTTACAAGTATAATGACTGAGTAAACATTATGCTGCTTCACTGAAGATTCCTCTCTGGAGCCCAGGTCATTACCATGATAGGACGTTCTAATTTTAGAAAACCATCAAAAGCTGAAAATATATGTAACTATTAAAAAGGTCTACTCAAATATCACCCTGGTTTTAGTGCCACACTAATGGACAAAATACAAAAGGTTTCACAGCAGTTTCTGCCAACAACCTACCTTATTATGAGGATGTAAATAGCGTGAAGATAGTTCTAGCAACACCAAGTCAGACATTTAATTTGTAGGATTACTAAACCTAGAATCCTTTGCAGACATAAAAATGTCACTTAAAACAACATCTTAGGTTTTTAAAAAGGAAGAATCCATAGGTCTTTAAACTATATGAATTTTAAGAAAATTCTAGGCTAGCAAGCCATCTAGTGACCAGTTTAATGTAGCAACTTCTCAAAAGTTCATTCTACAAAAAGACAAGTTACACAATATTCCTCAACATTTATTATTTCTGAAACCATTCATAAGAAAAACAGCAAAATGATAACAAATAGCCTAAATGCTTTATGGGAATTTGCCTCTTTAGACTGCTATGCCAGGTTCTTTGCTCGTGCTGTCAATCCTCAACATACTGTAAAGCAAGGGCCTCCAGGCAAGTTTCCAGCAGATAGGCATCCACAAGTGAAATCAAATTTATATCACTGAATGACTAGTCTTACAAATTCATATTAATTAAGGTGTGAGGCCACTTAGTTATTTATATATTGAAAAAAACAGACATATTTGTGTGACCATAATTACTTCTTTGGTACCTATAGCCTGCTGGCAAATTTGTGAGTACCTTAAGTACAGGGAAAACTGAAAAATGCAGTAACAGCTGTGACAGTAACAGAGAGCGGTACATTCTTCTGGAATGAAACACCCTGCCCATTATGTTATGTTCTATCACTTCTTAAATTCGCTTAAGCCATAGAAAAACTACTCCTCTTGCGCCAACAAGAGGCATTTCTGACCACAGGCATTCACTGCTGTTTCTCTCAAATGTGTAAAAATACCTTTACACATTTATTTTGGTCGAAATAAGTCATATTTAGCTTACATAGCATATCTCTATCAACCTAAATAATTTTGAATGAAAACACCTATGAAATACTCATACAAACCTATCAGCCAGCAGATCTACCTGGATGACTGCTGCCCAACCAGAGTCTCTGCGATTAACACAGAGTGGTTCTGAACCAAAACCTGGTCTGTGCCCTGTCCCAGAAGATAAAAGTAAGATAAGAAAGTAGAACAGACAGATAACAAAATTGACACCATCACAGTATTTAATGATTACACAATTCAGTGTAACCGGAGCTTGTTCGTTTAATAAGAATTCCAAAATTATACTTGCCTTTTTTTTTTTTTTACCAAGTTGAGCTACTGAAATTTATGTCTGTAACATTCAGTAGAGTATTTTCAAAAGAAAACAATCACAATCAAAGCAGACATATTTCACAAATAGGAACTCCATAACTTAAAATACAGGAAGCTCTGCATACTTTCCTAAGCATAAGAAGAAATTAATGTTTTATTAATGTGGGAAGTACAAAAGTTGAGTACTGAGGTTTGTTTTTTTTTTAAATTAGGCTTAGAAGCTTATACTGGTTTCTGCTCACTCTGGCTTACATCTTTCTTGTTAAGTGTTTAAACCTTCAGTGCCGTAGTATAAAACTAATAGCATAATCTTGCATATCCCTTTACACAGAACGTTTTTTTTTTCCCCTCAGCTTCTCATACAAAGTAACTCTTAGCCTAATCTGAGAATTATGGAAGGGTCTGCAAAGCTCATCTAGTCCTGCCTCCTGGTCAAAACTGATTTCAGTACAGCAGGCTGCTCAGGACCTGGCCAAACAAGTTCTGAATATCTCAAAGGATGAAACATCCACAAGCTCTCAGGGAAATTCGTTCTAATATTTGATCATCTTTGCAGTAAAAAGGTCTTATTCCCCTATGCTTAGCTTGAATTTCCCATGTTTCATCACAGTTCTCTCTTCATGTTGCCCCTCATCCTACCTTTGTGCACCTCTGACAAAAAGCCTTAATCTGTCTTCTTTATATTCTCCCACTGCAGTGCTAAAAACCACAAAAAGACCTCCTTTAGCCTTATCTTCAGGCTCAACAAGCCCAGTTTCCCTCAGCCTCTCCTTGTACAGCAACATGAGCCAGGGCCTGACCACCCTGGTGGCTTCCAACCCAATTCACTCACATCTTACCCAAACCAGTCTCACTCACTTCTACATATTTTCCAAGACCCATCAGAGTCAAAGTCTGCATCATAAGAAAAAAAAGAAAAAAAAAAAAAAAGACTGACTTCCAAGAACAAGCCTTAGCTTCTGCTGTGTTCCCAAAGTACAGAATTTAAATACAATTGCAGGGAATTGTGTGAACAGAGCTAGGAAACCAGTACTGTGTAATCATGAGGAGCACCTTCCCAAATACCAGAGTAATGCCAAGCTTAGACAGGAAATTGTCTGTAACTGTTGGGGGATGGAAGAAGGGACACAATGTTTACACATATCCAATGGATTGATCTAAACAGTAGAAGAGTGTGATTGAATTCCAATTTGAGGATTGGTATTTGCAAAGCTGCCATAAACTGACATCCATAAATGTGGGAATTTTACAAAAAGTTCAAAGTTTCAAGTTACCTATTGGAAATTCAACTCTGCCCTTGTACAATTTTACACTTCCTTAACAGGAAAGGTGGCATTTCTGAACTATGACTTCTTCAGAAAATACTTTCCAGGCTAAATATTGAATTTACTCCATAGTAAGGAAATACAAACTTTGTGCAATGGGCTAGATCAGCTATATTTGTTGACAGGAAAAACAAGAACAAAAACCAATTAAATATTTACAGCCAAATACCTGCAATAGGCCTGTCTGACTCCACTAGAAAATGTCAGCAGATTTTAAGTCAAATTTATCAAGCTCAAAAGCCACAAAAGTCTTTGGGGGGGGGAGGGGGAAGGGGAGAAAATAAGTGTGTGTAGTACTGAAAGCAGCTGGGGGTGACACTAGGTAGTTGTAGGAGATACTTATCAGTACCTTGAATTCAAGGTCCCTAAAAAGAACTTTCAAGCGTCTACTGTATTTATGTGCAAAGAAACCAAGTAAGATCATCCTCAAAACCAAGTTATACCACACAAGAACTTTCCAGATTCAATATCTGCCTATAACTCCTTTTTCTGCGTGGTTACCTCCCTTTTTCTTCCATAAAAGACTGAACACAGTTTTGGAAAAGTCCTGTTAAATTTGCTTCAGAGTTATTTTTAAATAACATGAAAAATTCTAAGAACCAAATAATTCTACTACCAACAAAACCGCTGTGCTTCAAATTCTTGTTTAATAAACTTCTGTATGTGTACCTATCTCTGCCACAATACACACTTATACATTTCCAGCTGTCTTCTCTCTTCTGCCATTATGGTCTCAACTAGTATATAAAAACACTCCTTGAAATACAAGGATTGCCAACACTTTGAATGGATTTCTTCTCAAACTTATTCACAGCTACTGAAACAAAACAAACATCACAAATTATTTTTAATACTGCTTGCCTATGGTCTTTTTTCTTTACAAATCACAATGGATTATTCAAGAACACCACAGACACAGCTTGTTCCAACTAAAGGAAACCTACAGAAGCTATACTCTCAAGGTGTCACTGAATTAACATGGCGTGAGAACAAGACATGTCTGCTCAGCCATGCCTTGGTTTCATTGTCTTTCACTGAAGTAAGCAACCATTAAAATATCTTGGCATTCATGAGACTGTTGTCCACAAAGAAAGAAAAATCTGTGCTAAGATGTGCCTTAAGCAAAGGACAGAGCTAAGCTGACTGGGCTAGGAGCCAGCATTCAGCACTGTAAACCAAGCATGCCAACACAAGACTTTGGGAATCACCATCACAACACTGGTTTCTACAATTATGAAACTTAGTGAATTGTTCTTCGGAGCAGGAGGCACAGGGCCTCCCACAACCAGGAACTGAAACCTCCCATACACAGGATTCTGATACAGCACTCTCCTTGTTTCTTCCAAAAAACATCCACATGAGCATTAGGGCAAAAATTACAGAACCACAGAACCTTTTGGGTTGGAAGGGACCTTAAAGATCATCCAGTTCCACCCCCTTGCTACGGGCAGGGACACCATCTACTAGACCAGGCTGCTCAAAGCCCTGTCCAACCTGGCCCTGAACACTTCTGCCATGGTTTTCTGCCCTGTTTTATCTCCTGTGCAACCTTAAGCAAACTGTGAGTTTTAAGCAAAACAAAGCAAACAGTTTTATTGAAAATTTAGATATAAGAGACTAAATCTTACTAGAACTGTACCAGCACAGAGGGGTAAAATTAACTCCCTGCTGGCTACATGATGAAGTCTTTTGCTTAAGCAACTTCAGCATTTGGTGGAGCTTTACTCAAGCTTTCCAGAACATCCACCTCACAAAAGAAACAAACCCACCACAAAACACATGAATAATTGTCTGCTGAAGTATCAAAATTAAAATAATTGAAATGCCACCTGCTCACTACTCACTGACTATAGATAGGAATGAAACGAGATACATGTCTACATGAAGATTAGCAAATTCTGGTGATCTGATTTCAAGAGGCCATCTCATGGTTGCCTTCACTTTTGTAAGGTTTGGATTTTTGTTGTTTTGCTTTTTTTTCGTGGGTTTTTTTTTTTTTTTTTGTCTGTTTTTTTGTAGGTGGTTTGGAAGGTATTGATTGTTTCTTTGGTTATTTGTCTTTTTTTGTTGCATATTTTTTTTGGTTTTGTGTGTGGGTTTTTTGGTTGGTTGATTGATTGATTTTTTTGGGGAGGTGTGGTTGCTTAGGTTTTTTTCTTTGTTTTGGGGTTTTTATATTGGGTTTATTTTGCTTTGGTTGTTTTTTTCTCAGGTTGGTTAATGAACTGAATCACTTAGCGGACAATCGGAGGAGGCCCAGAGGCTTGAAAAGGGATAGTGTAAATTGCAGGCATGAACAAGGGGAGTCTTACTTTTTCAGAAGCTATGAACCATTACCTCAACTCAGGCATGTAAAGAGGAACAGCTTCCTGAACGAGTCCTTACTCAATTGCAGGACCACTTTTATCAGTGCAGGAAAAACAGTGGAAACCAGGGATTTACCACAGCACCCCTATTTAAGCCAGCTCAAAGTACTGTGTAAGTGCATCCCTGATTCTTCCTATCTGCAGTATATATTAACTTGTACAATATAGAGACAAAGCAAAAAAATTCAGAATCTTCAAAATTGGTTGCCATCATTTGCTAAGTAGGCATTCATCACTGGTTCTGTAACGACTGACACAGCCTTCTCTCTCTTCCAGTTATCAGTTATGATAATTAATATAACTTGATTTTCCACTTGTCCAATTTTTTTTTCCACATAGAGATCAAAGTTGTTGCAATATTTAGGTTTTTAAATGAACCTCACATTAGGAAAAATTTAAAAGCTAGAATTTTAAGATGAATAAGCCTTTAACTCTTAAAAACCTGTCTTTGCTTTCCTAGAACATACATTCAGACTACAGGCACAAATGCTTTGAAAAAAGTTACTAATACATATCAGCATTTCTGCTCACCCTTTCTTGAAGAAGTTCCACAACTTGTTGTATGCAGTCATTCACATCACAGGAATCAGTTTTCAGCACAAGCTCTGGGGCTTCCGGTTTTTCATACTCTGAGTCAATCCCAGTAAAACCTATAGAACGTAAGTCAAAAATCTTTAGCAACTTTTCCCAAAGGATTACTCCATTTTAAAAATGTTCTCAGACAGCCCTCTAGATATAAACCAACATGACAGGCAAGAATACAGGGTTTTAACTTTCTTAATACAGCATTTCTTAGGGAAATTAACAGTTTTTTTTGTAATCAGACCATCTGCTAATCCTGCTACATGACTGCATCAAGCTTTAGCACTCTGCAGTACATACATAGCTCATTTTTGTTGGTGAGTTATTTGATTTAGACTGTGAAAAAAGAAAGAAGAAATGGCAGTAGAACTGTGCACATCAACCCAGAGTTAGCCATCCATCCTTCATTATTAGCTGTGATGTTGTGGGATTTTTGAACACAAAGCATGATGTCCAACAACCAGTATATAGGTGAATTTATGCTCATTACACCAGGCAGCACACAGAAGAGTAAGAAATTCAAACATCTATTACCTTAGTTCAGCTAATATGTCCATTTTAAGATAGCTGTTAATATGAAGTAGATGTGTGTGTTTACTATAGCTGTGACAACTACTGCCACAGATACTACAAGCTACAGCAAGTTTGTTCAGCCCACTTAGTCAGCAATCTGATTTGAAAAGGAGGAGATTCTGACTGACCATACATAAACAAGAAAGAAAAAAATCAAAGCTGAAGGCAAAGCATGTAAGGTCTACAAGTCAGATCACCAGCAGAAACACCAGCTGAGCTACAGCCACTGAACATCTGCATCCTGCACAACTACAACCATTAAAACTGAGTTTTTCACTTCAGTCTGAAATACTCTGAAATTTAGTAGCATAATCCCCCACCTAAGCAAAAGGATTGCTGCAGTACCTCATGTGATAAATAAAACCCAGTATCTGTGCCAAAACCTGTATACCTTATAACTAATGATTTTGATAGGAGGAGTCAGAACAGGGGACAAAGTGTCTCATTACCATGGCCAGAAAAAAAGGTGATGACAGCTGCTCACTTCTGTGAACAAGCAAGTTCATTTCATTTTCATTCTTCATATATCAAATGGGTTATAAGATACAGCCAGTGCTAGACCCACTTGTAACTTACTCAGTCACTGTATACCTCACTACTTTCAAAGTAACACAATTCTATTATGGAGCTTGTAAAATTCACTAAGTATTAAGGAAATTCTACAGCACAAATACAGATTCTTTATAGACATGGTAGTCCTGAGGTAACAGTTGGACTTGATCATCTTACAGGTCTTTTCCAACCTATTTGATTCTATGATTTGTATCAGGCCATCTCAAGCCACCTTGCTATGACTCTGAGTAAACCTTAGGTCAGCCTTATTTACCCCTGGTCTTCCTAGGACATACTTGGTAGCACTAGAAGTATCAGACAATTGATCATGTGCAGTATCTTAGATTTCCTGTATTTTTATAACCCTTTGATAAATGCTGAGTTCATCCCTACAACATCAGTAAACTCACTCAGGAAAACGATTATTTTAAAAATTGCTATCATCAGCCTCTGCAAACTATAATATAACACAGAGTAAAGAAGCATTTGAAGCAATATTTGCAATGAGTGATTGCATATTTAAAGTTCTTTTATTGCAGGATGCCGTTACATCTTGATCTGAGGCTGGGGATATAAAGTAATTTTCATGGGCACTAGCGCAGAACCCTAATTTCAAAAAAAGTTTCTTCAGAAGTGTTCTTAGTGGCATTTACAGAAAGAAAGAGATCATGCTTTGCCTTCTGGAAGAAGTAACTCTTGCTAATGCAATTCTTTATAGAGAATCAGGCTCTTTTTTAACTAGTCAATGGACACTGAAAGGACAGACTAATCCTCAACAGCTTGCAATAGCTGGTACAATTTTCTGCTTGATCCTGTCCCTGACCCAAGCTGCTTTTAAAGGTAGCACAGACTTGAGCACATCCACCTATGTGAAGTCAAATTACACCAATGCTTCAGGTATGAAAGGATGTAACTACACCTGGGCTCACCTTTAATTTCTCCAGCCCTGGCTTTCTTGTAGAGTCCTTTAACATCTCTCTGCTCACAGACATGCAATGGAGCATCCACAAATACTTCAAAAAAAGGCAAACTTGCCCCTTCATGAATTCGTCTGGCATTATTACGATCCTGACAGAAAACAGGAAAAAAAAAAAAAAAAAAAGGAGATTGCGCCCACATACTGTGACTTTTTTTCTGCTTTCAAAGTTCTTTTTAAAAAAGCTGACAGTAAAATTTAAGCAAGTTTTAAAGCCTGAAAAATCAACTGATATCCTGCAAGCTACATCAGTCTGACTACAGTTCGTCACATGGTAAAACCTGATATGAAAATCTGAGGTATCGGTATTTTACATTAACCTGATTTATTAAAGGAAAAATAAATAAAAAAACACCCAACACCCAAGACAGGCGTAGACTGCAGAATTTTCTGTACCTGTCCCTATCTTTAAGTACATCCCTAACTTTAACATCTGCTTAACTTAGAGAAGGTATTACCTGCTACTCCTGATACAATCACCTTCTCTCCAGAGCACCAGATTTCTCTACATTCATTCATCTGACAAGACTCGTATACTTCAAATATTACTTTATTTGTACAGCTTGACCAAGCATTGAAACATCTGGTGAATTTCAGTTAGAGTGGATTTTTGAAAGTGTTTTGTTCTCTAAATAATCTCTCATTAAACATTATTATTATGAGTCTTGCATATAAAGACCTGTATTTTTGTGCAAGACCTTGAGTTCCCCAATTTATGACCGCAAGAACTGTTTGTACAACTATAACCAAAGAAGTAACACTTTCTGATGCTGTGAACGTGTAAGCCACAGCCCCAGGCAGCTTACAAAATACTTGTAAGCATCTTCAGGATATTTGGTGTTCACTTTGTCTCTCCCATCCATACTCTCACAGAAAGACAAAAAAACAAAAAAACAGAAAAACAAAGAAGTCTTCACAAAACAATGTAAACATGGATTTCAGGTAATTTTCAGTAGTATCTAATGTTATATTGGACACACAGCATGAAATAAAATAAAAACAATTATGGGCAATTACACATTTTTCCCTTAAACCATTTGGTAAAATATAACTAATACCATTCATTCACTAAAGGAAAAATGCTTTTAAAAAATTTAAGTGAGTCTTCAGGTTAAGTGTATACCTATCCTTTATAAAGTACTGGAATCTACATGGATCAAACAAGACACTGTAATTTTGAAACTCTTTCTTGGACTATCATTTGCATTTGTTCCATGTATTAGATTTGTAAATTCTGTCTAATAGACTGAAGGACAGTTCCAGTTACAAGACTAATGCAAACTTTTTTTTATATTTAAGATTAATGTTTCTTATTTAAATAATAAACAATTAAATTTGAATAATCATCTCTAGAAAGCACAAACGTAATTGGAAAAAAAAAGACAAGAATAAAAAGTCAAGCAAGTATTTGATTCTGGCTAAGTTCAGTGAGGGATTCATGTAACTGAGTTACATTTTGTATTTTCCCTACACTTTATCTAGCAGGTTTTCATATTTACCTGAGTATAAGGAGAGATGAAGGAAGTGATGCACACCAAACCAGCATCTGCAAAAAGTTTAGCAACCTCTGCAATACGACGGACATTTTCTTCTCTGTCTTCTGGTGTGAAACCCAGATTCTTATTAAGGCCTTGGCGAATATTATCACCATCCAATGTGTAGCATGGAATGCCATGGCATACTAAATACTCTTCTAGTGCCATGCTCACGGTAGTCTTCCCAGCACCAGACAGACCTAGAATATTGAATAATAATATAACTACATAAGCACAGAAACAAGTTAGGGCAAACTGTAGTACGTTTACCACTGCTAGTCTGAAAAACCCAAAGTGACAGGCATCAGCAGCAATGCCTTTCAGAGATGCTTACCTGCAATATACCCGAAGTGCCTGTTACACAGACAATAGGCATAGGGACAGTAAGGCACAAAGCTAAATGTGCCATAGGAAACAGAGAACAGTGCCTCTCTGAAAGTTACTGCCACTTACAGAGGTTGTGCACATTCCCCAGCACTATTGCTGGCAGTTGATACTACCTAAGCAACCTAAACTTGGAGACCAAAGTAAGTTAAGATGTTACGTTTATATCAGAAGAGGAAGATCTCACTCTGAAGTGAATCACAGTCAACATAAGAAATGGGACCAGACCACACTTGTTAATTCTTACAGAATAATAACACTGAATTAGACACCATAGACACAATAAAACTTGCCTACTCAAGACTCACATAGAGCAGTCATATTCTACTAACTGGAATGTGTTAGCAACGAGCAAAGACAATTTTCATACTAAACTTTAGCCCAGTTCAGTATCTTAGGCAACAAACCTTTAAACAATTCATAAGTCTTGCTGGCACTTAAAAGTTTACTGTTTGCTTTAAGTTGCAAATGTGTTTAAATAATTTTCCAGACTAGGTTTCAGGAATTTATCTGGAGCACATGCTTTTGCTTATACTGAGCAATCAGCTGCTAAATGGGACACAAACGTAAATCTTCGTAATATAACACAAATCCCTTGAGAAAGAAAAATATAAAAAAAAATAAGGGTAATGGCAGCCTAGATAAACTAGCACTAGTGAGTGAAGAAAAATGTTTTGATCTTTATTAATGGTGGTTAAAATTCATTCTAGAAGAAGCAGACAAGAAAAAATAAAATAAAACTCCATCAGTTTGGTATTACTCCTAAGACCTTTGCAGCAAAGGATCACAATCATACTAACAAGCATGTTCTAAGAAAACACTGAGTGCAAAAGAAACCTTGATACCTTCAATAGTTTAGGATAATTTAAAGGTGGAGTCATTGCATTGGTTCCTTCTTCACTCAATATCCATAAGGTACAGAGCAGTCTAATGAAAACATAAGAATATGTGTACCCCAGGGCATGTCCTACAGAAGAACTTAAACCGACGCTTCTCTCAAGGAATGCCCCAACATCCATCACAGATTTCAGTATGGTCTGGCTCACACTCTAAAATTCTCAAAAAATTGTGTTGTGAATAATGACTTACCATCATCTATAAAAATTATCTACTTTTTCTTGGACATCACAGGTTTCTTGCCTCACTGCTTACCTGTCTATTTTGAAAAAAGCAACAGCTATACATGGTGAAAGGGGAGGTCTTGCCCTCCTGCCCTCCCCTATATCCATTTCATTACTCCAACATCCCTTGTTCCCTTTAGCCAACTCAGTTTGCCCCCCTTCCCCCCCCCCCCCCCCCGTTTTCCATTTTTTGTGCATGGGAGGAGGCTGTGTTAAGTCCACTGATGGATTTAGCTCAAGGTTGAATCAGCTCAAGTTTGGGCTGGGCAAGCACTACAGCTTGTGCAAGGCAAGAAAGAAAAGCAAGGTTGGAAACAGAACAGTCTTCTTTTGGCAGCAATCACACCCCCTTCCTAGAAAGTAATCATGGCAGTCCAAATTAAGATTTCAGCAACTTCATAATTTAATTCTCATTGATGTAATCTTTGATTTGCAGTTTTGTCCCCACACCTGGCTTGCTATTCACGCAAATGCTCTAGCACGTATCACTTGGTCTCCAGTGTATAACAAAATGCAAAAGGTAATGTTATATAATAACAAATTTTTAAAAATAGCTTTTGAGCTGACAAGTCTTTAGAATAAATTATACTCTCAAAATTGCGTATTATTTTACACATTAAAGTAATGCTTTCCCATTTTTCATATATTCTTTGGGTTTTGATCTTATTTTTTTCTTTTTACTAGGACCCTCTGACTCAACAACACAAGACATTTATTATAATTTAACTCTCAAATAAACCTGAACTTAAAAATGAAAAGTAAAATTAAAATTTAAAATAAAAATAAAAAAAAATTAAAACTCTAAAATAACTTTCAGTACACTCCCACTCCAGGAATACTGTTGATGTGAGAGAATCTCAAAGGGAGTATACCATTGTTTCAGCCTTTATTATAAAACCTAGCAGGGTTTTGAAGACTCATTGCACAGCTCTAGAATGGGTAGTATTGCTCACTTCAATACCTACAGTCCATTTCATTCCCTAACATCAGTGCTCAAACATCAACAACCCAGCCTCCCTGACACACTCTTTTAACACCTTACAGCCTTCCTACTTTTCTGTATTCTACCACCAACTTTCTTCCTCCTGACAAAAAAAGGAAATTGGGCATTATCCTGGTTTCAACCAGGTCAGAGTTAATTTTTTTTCCTAGTAGCTGGTGCACTGCTATGTTTTGGCTTTAGTCTGAGAACAATGCTGACAACACACTGATGTTTTAGTTATTGCTAAGTAGTGCTCACCCTAAGTCAAGTACTTCTCAGTCTCTCAGAGTCTGCCAGTGAGGAGGGGCACAAGAAGCTGGGAGAAAGCAGGAACAGGATACCTGACCCAAATGGCCAAAGAGGTATTCCATACCACAGCACTTCTTGCCCAAACTGGGCACAGTTGGCCTGAGAGGGGCTCTTTACTGCTCAGGAACAGGCTGGGCATCAGTCAGTTGGTGGTGAGCAATTGTATTGTGTATCATTTTTCTTTCCCTGGGTTTTATTCCCTTCTCTCTCCCTTTTCATTACAATCATTATTACTGTTATTATAACTTACTCTATTTCAATTATTAAACTGTTTTTAACTGAAAGATTTTACCTTGGCATTTTACCTGGTACTTAGTTGCCAGCTAGGATTTAAACAAATATTAATGCCTGTCATGTTTTGAAAGAATGATGACTGGAAAATGTTGCTGTGTAGATAACTGAGAAAACATTTTCATCGTGACCTTTTTCAAAAGGATATTAACGAATTACCAGGAGAAACAGAAAGGCAGCCTACCAGATCATTAAAGCATTGAGACATGCTGGAGCTATGTGACAGATACAGGGAGACGAAGTGCTCCGTTCTTTTACCAAAGAAATACATGACAGTAAGCTCTTTTATTCATTCTGTTTGGAGTGGCTCTATGCAATTTGTTACCAACTACTACTTTACCTTTCCCACATATTCATTAACACTAGTGGAAGCGAACTTTACGTAGTGCAGTAAGTTTCTCTGATATTTTGTGAAGATCTTTTGTATTGCAATACAACAGTGCTCTAAATGGTTTACAAAATAATTAGACAACACACTGCTGTATTTATTTATTTATTTTCCATTTTAACTGTGAAAAAAAAAACCAAAAAACCACCAAAGGAAATATGTTGAAGCTTCAAGGAACTTTGAAAGACAGAACAAAAAAATCCTCTCACAGTTATGAAACAAAGGCATCTTCCAGAATTTATTTAGCCCCTCTTTTTTACAGCTAAAACAATTCAGTTAAAAAAACACTGTGCTGATTTCAAAAATAACTCCCAGTATGCATTGCCTCAACACGTGATTGCTGTCCAAGGCATAGGTTTTATGTTGAATCATTATTTCAACTGAAAGACACAAGATCATTCTAAAGAGAAGAGACGCTTAGAGAAAAGATTCAGGAACACAGCCTTGGGGAATGGGGGAGACAAGCTGGGTTTCATTTGTTAACAGGTTAAATGGACAGTAAGAAGAGCCAGAATTGGTTAAAACACATGAAAACCTCATGCACTTAAAAATTCAACCAGAATTAAGCAATGGACAGTGCCAAAAAAAAAAAAAAAATGCTCCTAAACAAAAAGATCCTCAGAAATCTGTGACTGTACCTGTTAACCAGACTGTGCACCCACGAAAACCACTTCTTGTTCCCACCACTTGGCCTCTCTTATTTCGGCTGACATGATGAGCTTGGTAGGTAACATTGGTTGCCCTCTGCATTCCCTGTAAAAGAAGCAGCTGATTAGGTCTTTAATGCCTTGACAGGGTGAGCTGGCAAACCATACTGAAACTTCCTCACAGGCACAAAGAAAGACTTGAAGACAGATCAATGTTAGCAAAAACAATACCAAATCCATCAGCTGCAGCACAGATCAAAGAACACAAAGGAAATCAGAAAAGCCACCCATAGCAAACCACATCGCTTGTGCTCCTTCAGTGAAACTTGAGATTGCCAGGTTAGGTAATTACTACTTTCAATTACAATTTAAGAAAAATCAATTACATAAATACAGATGAGCTGCTTGATGCTACTTCTGTTCAAGTCATTTAAAGGTAAGACCAAATGGACTCTTCCTCTCTGAGCAAAATGCTTGTCATAAACCAGCCAAACATTGGTTCATTTTCAACCCATAAGAGGCCTTTTTATTGCAAACTGTGCATGTCTGGTCCAACTTTCAGTTCAGCAAACACACCTCCAAACCACTCTGCCTTTATCTGTATCTTCAGTCTCCAGAATTATACATTCTGAGTGCTTAAAGAAAGAAAGTATGATTTCTAAGCAATTTACTAAAGATTTTACTTTCAAAGATAGGATTTTTGTAACATAATTTTAATTAAAACACAGGTGGTTACAAATTTTCTTAAAACAATTATTCCTCATAATAAGCTGCTGTCTGAGTAGCTTCAGAAAAATTACACTGCTGTCAAACACATTTCACAACTTAAGGTGAGGGAACCCACAGGAAGATCAGCCTCAGCATTCCCTTAAGCTTTAATGGCATCAGGTAACATGAACTTTGTTCATAAAAGATCAAGACCTTAGACAACCAAAGCATGAACAATCAAACAGAAAGCGAATGCTAAAAAATTTTTAAAAAAAGAAAAAAAAGAGAGATGGAGTGGAATTAACGGTGTATGTAATGCTGCTTTAACTTCTCTTGCTTACAAACATATTCTAAGATATTCACACTGTCTTCTCTCTCATCATTTCATCAGTACTAGCTGGAAAGAAAAGCACTTAAGACATGTAATAAAAACAAAAGAAGGCAGGATATTCAGAGGATTACAAAGTACTAACAGCTGCTCATAGATTCAGAGAGAAACACCACAAAGTACTGTTAACAGAAAAATTGTACCTACTTGTGGCTTCAAGAGCTGCTGCTACAGCATTCTTCTGTAGAAAAACACTTTAAAGCTTATCTATAACCTAAGTGGAAGTTATGAATTTGCGTGATTGTATGCCATCACTTCTATATACAGCTGGGCTCTTAGCTAACACAGAAACAAGGCAAAAACAGATGTTCAAGTTTTCAGACACAACTCCATAATTCAGTGGTGACAGTCCAGCATCTAAAATTAGATGAAGACTGAATACCAACCCATAAGAAACCACCACCTGATAACCATACAAAATGAAGTTGTACTTGCTGATCATGCTACCTTCAAATAATTTATCTCTAAAACCAAAGCTATTTTGTCCATGAAATTATTACAATACAGACAGCTAAAACCAGAAGTAAAAAAAAAAAAAAAAAAAGCCCAAACAAAAAAAAAAACAACAAAAAATCAAATTCTTTCTTCCTATACTAGAAACAAATATGCACTAAATAAAATTGGAGATATCAGCAAGCAAATGCATACTGTGGAATTAGAAACAACAAAAAGAATTTAAGTACTTAGCTTTCAATTAAAAGAAAGACATACTGTTCATATACTATGCATAGCAATTCAAACTAATACATTAATAGCAACATTTTCTCATCAATTCCAGTTATACTGTACTGTACCGGGCAGTGGAAAAACACAAGACAGTCTCAAAGCACAGCTCCCATGTCACTGTCTCTAACACTAAAATGTAAAAACATACATACTTTGCTGTTGACTAATGCGATCAGTATGTTATCAGACTTAAATAGTTTGGAGGTCAAAGGCCTCATTCAAGGAGACTTCTTCCAGACTGTATTCAGTAAGTTGCATCAGTTTTCTTTGTTCTCCAGAACTAGCAGCAATGCAACTGATCAGGGTATTGCACTAAGCTTACAAAACACATGAAAGCAGGCAAGAGTGATTCTTAAAATGATGAAAAAGACAGAAATTTAAAAAAGAATAAAAAAGGATCAAGCAACAAACGGGCATTGATGACACAGCAACAGGAAGGCCAACAGACTGTAAGAGTACAAGGCACACAAGTGCAACAGATCAGCCAGCAAGCTCAGGGGTGGGACAATAATCCTTCAGAAGCAGGCATCCAAGACTAAAGGTTAAAGTGCCCAAACTGCCTGCATGCATTCAAAACCACACCTATCCCCACCAGCTCCACCTTTCGTTTATGTGTGTATGCACAAAAGACAGCTCAGTACTACCCCAGGACAAAGTAGCAAAACCTCACCTTACAACAGAGAACAGCTTTTATAGAAGTGCTCTGGAGAGTTAATAATTTAGCAAGTCATTCTCTCTCGCTGAGAAAAAAAAAAAAAACCTACTAATGTTTCTTAATCCTGTTCACTTTCCTACTAGATGATTCACTAGCACCATTGAGCAACAAAAACCTAAAGCTGCATCCTCGAAATCGCATGTTTTTAATTACTATCCCAGGCATATACACTTACTACAAATATTGACATGGTACAGAGAAATACTCATAAGCAAAAATAAGTGGCTTACATTGGTTGCTCTCTTAAATTATTTAGCAAGTCTTCAAATTCCTGTACATAAAATTTTATGACTATCAACTGATACAATTAAATGGCCATCCAAAATGATAGCAGAAATTAAGAACAGCCATTTCCTTCTACACTGCATCAAAGCACTGATAGCCTTGGAGATCCATATTATCAATGTTAAAAGAAATGAAACATAGAAAATGAGTAACAGGAAAACTCAGTATGATGAAGAAGTGCTGTTTAAAAAAAGCTATTTTTAACTTCTTAGCCTAATTACATCCACTATAATAGTCACTACTGAAACAATATACTAGATTTTTGAAAAGGGGCTAATGAAATAAAGGGCATTAATCTCAAAAGTCTTTTTATCTGCCTTTTTTTTTTTCAATTTTTATTTTTTTTTACAACCATTGGAAATTTCCTGACTTGCCCACAAAAATATTTCTTGCACCCCATCTTACACATCAAGTGCTTCTGCGCTACTTATACAAACACTGTATTTTAATGTTTTCCCTCTTTCATGTTAAATAATGCTCTGGTCCACTGTATTTCACTGTAACAGCAATGTCAGCTGAGAAGGCTGACATATTCTTCCTTTCTTCTCTCCCACTATGTCAGGTCATGTCTCACATGAAATCTGAAGTGCTGCAATATAACAATATCTTTGTACTGAAGATAAAAAATGGAGTAATAAGCCTTTCATTTTAGATGTGCACTGAAAAGCTGTAATAACTCAGCACAAAAGAATGACTCCACAACTTACTACTTTTTGTCATAAAGGTAACCTTTCACTTTGCAGGTAGTTGACCAGGGAAATGAGTACAGACATCTAAGAACTATGGAAACAGAAGAAAGAAAGAAAGAAGATGTGGACCAAAAGGAAATATAACTCTGCCAATTTATCTGTCTAAGTACCTGTTGAGGTAGACTTGACTTGTGTTTATTTTCTTATCTTATTCTTGATGTTTTGCCCAGTTGCAGCTACTTATTTTTTTTTGCCAAAGCCAGATTTGACTACGAGCCACAAACACCTCTGAGGTAAGAACTCCAATCAGACATCCAGATGAAGGAGAGCAAACCCAAGTTGCAACACGAAGATCAAAGGCAGCAGAAAAGACTATTGCTTAATTGTTTCATAATTAACAGCCAGATCATTACACTAGCATAAACCGAATTTATTCTTCACTACTTCAGAGCAACAATGAAACATTGTGCTTCTACAGTCACTTGATATCAAATTTTAACTTTTCACAAAGCAAGACCCCTGCAGTAGGAAGTAAAACTTTCAGCAGAGAATCCCCATGCCACAGCACTAACTTGAGGTAGCTTTGAGGTTGGAAGCATCAGGAAAGAACTGCGTAAAGCGCAGGCATTATTTCTATACAAACCATATATATCCAAAAAGCTGTGACTAAATCCACAGCCTTCTGCTGTAAGATGACAGCAGATTCCCCAAGCGAACAACACTCATAAGCTAACAATAGCAACAAATCCAGCATCACCTCTGAAATACAGTCTTATCTTTAATGCCTTTTCCATTTCCCAAACATCTCAGATGCATTTCTAAGCCATCTGCTAAGTTGCTCACAATGTGCCTCTTATATGAAAGGCTATCCCAATAATGCACATTTTTATGACATTTATCCTTCAGCAGTGACAACTCAACCAAGTGACAGGTTTCTTTTTCCAGTCAAACTGCTCTCCTCGATAAAGAAACAGCAACTCCAGCAGACTGAACATTGCCCGTTTCCTTTGTCTACAAACAGAAGCAAGGAAAAGGGACATAATTCCAATATAAAAATTCAACTATCTCTGATGTTGAAACAATGCCATTTCACCCAAAAATCTATTCTGTACGTAGATCAGCTTTCAGGATCTGTTCGCCAAAATATCCGAAAGGAATGCCTTCCAATAACTACTTTCTCAAATTCTGATTTGAAATTCTGTGCCTCGATTTGAACAACTGTTCTTGGAAAAGGGCAAGCCCAGAAATGGTATCTGATAAATAAGATGTTTTGTAGAGACTAAAAAAACAACAATTCTCTAATCTATGTTCTGCCATAGCCTACAGGATTAAATTTCCTCACACTTAGAACAAAACCTCTTACCTTTATCCTCACAACTGCCCTTCAGAACAATTTGCCACAGCTATACTGATTCAACAGGGCATCTAAACACCTTTGCATGAAGCATCACTCAACTTGACAAATGCATGCTCTCCTGCCACTATCACAAATGATTTGTTATAAAGTTGGGACAGTTTCAAAAATCACAGCAGTAGAAAGCAATCAGAATATTGTTCAGTACTTGTTGATAAACATACTATAAAGAACATATCTTCACTTGCCACCTACCATAGTCACAACATGACCAAAACCAGAGATAGCTTATTCATCAGTGCCAGACTGGAGTCATTAGCTGCCATCAAAAGGAATGGACAAAAACAAAGCCAGAAATGCCTCTGCTGAATACAATCTCAAAAACAAGAACTGGAGCAAGCTCTCTTGAGGAGTTACCTGCAAAATGATGCAACACCTCTATCACATTAGGAATCAGAGCTACAATAAAGTGTTTCACAAGTCTCCCTATCAAGCTAGTGTAATTGCAGTATTTGAGGCTAAGTTGTGTGCTGCTCTGTAACTTGGAGGTGGCGGTGCTCAGAGGTGAGGTTGGAAAGGGAATTTCCACAGACATCCAGCACTTTGGATAGTGGTGGATGCCCAGAAAAAGTCTGCAAAACAAGGCTCTGTCTACTCTCCTAGGGGCTGCCAATTCCATCAAGGTATAATGGTTTGCTTTGACTTTGCTCTCAGCTGAACAGACTCAGAGTCAGAAGTGCCAAAATATTTGTGTGTGGAGCATGTGAATCAGCAGCACTTTTTTCCCTGGTGAAGCTTGCTGGGTTATAAAGAGCAATTCAGCCAAAGTCTGCCGGAGAAAAAAGGAGAAGTAGACATCTTTCTCTGCTTGCCACGTAACATAGAGGCGACTGTTATCCTCAACTGAATTCACTGATGCCACTTTCTGTTAATTTCAGTTAATGTCAGTCAATGTCAGTTAATACTCCTTGGGTTTTGCCCTAACATTTCCTTTGTTTGGGCAAATCCATCTTGGCTTTGCTTCTGACAAATAAAATGTTACTGAGTAACTTTTGAACGCAGTTACTCCCACCCAGACGCCATCTATTTCACTATCTTTGTAGCATGATTTTGCCTTTTCCTCACAGAAATTAAAAGAATGTAACTTAACAATTACTCTCCTATGCGAACAAGTTTGAACTTGCACACAGTGGAAGAGGCTCGGACAGGCACAACCTTTACTTAACTTTTTTTGGTACAATACCAACTTTCCCATTTTCAGACAACCATGAGACTCCTCTTTAATAGATCTGTCATTTTAATAAAAACACTGGTTTATATTGTTTACAATAAGACTTCAAAGACTGACAATGTTACTTTTATATCAAATGTTTTCTGGATCATATCCCTCATCTGTTTCATAGCTTCAAAAAAAATTATACTACTTTTCACTTGTCTTGCATCATCAAAAGTATCAAATGTTCTCAAAGGCCTGCAGTGTATCTTCTGACTAGAAGGTCTTCTCTTTGGTCTTCGCTGTAAATGGATCTTCCCTCATCTTTACGGCTAAGAATAAAGGCTTTAGTTAGATTTTTTTTTAAAACTCTGTCTCCACAGTTTTCCACATAACACCCACCATACAAAGAACCTCAGTCTTTGGCCAATCCAGGTTTATGAATAGCCACATTGTATACCGCATTCTTAGGTCTTCCTTCTTCCAGCGAGCTAGAAGCTGAGGGCTCAAAACAGAGGAGGCATGGATGAAACCCCCAGCCCGCCGGTCCCCTTCGGAGTGGCTTCCTGCCCTTCTCACAGGCTGCCCTCGTTCCTGAGGACACCGGCACTGGCCGCCAGGCTCCATGGCGACACTCCTCTCACGGAGCCCGCTCAGCCGCTCCACTAACCATCTCGGCTCACGCCGCCCGCGCGCTCCCTCCGGCCCTCATCCCTCCCCTCCCCGCTGCAGGCGGGCGGGCGGGCGGCAACGAGACGTGCAGGAAGCCCCCGTCCCGGCTGCCGCCCACTGCCACATCATCACGGCTCTCGACCTCGTCTTCCTTCCCTCCCTTCTCCGCCCCGGTCGCCCACCTGCCCGCGGGCATACCGCTCCCCGCACACCCGCTCACCCAATTCGGCATCCTGTTGCTCAGCTTGACTTTCTTGCACTGGCTCTCGGGCAGTTCCATGTCCGCGGGGAGAATAGCGACAGGAAGAAAGGAGGAAGAGCGAAGAAGAACGCGCCTCCCCCACTGATGCTAGATGCGGATGAAGCCGCAGCAGCCGAGGCACTGTGCCGTACGCTCGTCCCCGCCCGCGGCTCGGCCAAAGGCGGTGCAAGGCGGAGCTGCGTACCGGCACGGGGAGCACAGAAGCATCCACGCGCGTGCGCTGCGCCGTGACGCGCGGCAGGGTGGGCGGTGGCTGTCCCGCGGAGGCACTTCCGCTGATGCCGGCCTGGGCTGTCCGCGGCTGCCCCTGCCGGGTGCTGAGCCGGCCTGCCGACACGGCCTGCCGCGGGAACCGTCACCCGGAGGTTCCAGCTCCGGGGAAGAAGGCCGTGACGGCCCTCAGGAACAGTTGGGGAGAGGGGCAAAGCGGCTGCCGCATTTTTATGTGACAGGGACAAGCTAAAGACATCGCCTGAGCAGAGCACCTTCTCTCCTGCCTTTGAGGAGAGATAGGGCTTCGCCGCAAAGCCTTACCTTAGAGGTAATGAAACGCTGAGAAACAACTGTGTAGTCAGGAATGACCTGGAAGGCAGGGCTTGCTTTAATTAAATTTCCCACCTTACAAGGAACCCAACAAAGCTAATTCTGTGCGATGTTCTAGGAAATCTCTGTGAATTTGGAACAAGTTGTTCTTGGATTCTGACTTCCATACAGGAACTGTTTTAGCAATCAGGTGCTAATCTTGAAGTGGAGATGGTGCTAGACTAACAGGAGTTACATTTGCTGTATAAATATTGGTCCATTTATATCAGTTCCAGAAAGTAATTGCTTTAGTGCGTAAGTGCTAATCTTAAGGTGGAAATGGTGCTGCACTAATACGAGTTACATTTACTGTAAAAATATTAGCCTATTTACAGTCTGTCTGTAGATTGTTCTCTGACAGTTTACACAGGAAATAGGTCTTCTATGTGGTTGAATATTTACTCCTGCGATATCAGCCATTCTTCCAAAGATAGTAAGGTGTTGGTTTTAAAGTGTATTTTGAAATTCAGTTTAAAAGCTTATCGTCTTTATGCAAGGTAGATTACTTCCCTGAAATCACGAAAAATAATTAGAAACGCTGCCAGCCAGTTTGAAGGTCAGATAGAATTTATACAGCTATTGCAGTTATTTAGGCTTGACTTGAATGACAAAGCTGTAAAGCATGCAGCCTGGCAAGTAACTGTGCAACCTGCGGCACCTACTGCATTCTAACCATGGCAACCAGCAGCAGAAGCAGGGCCTGGATTTTACTGAGCGGAACCTCACACGAAATGCTCTCCCAAGCATGGAAGGAGACCTAGCATACTGCCCTGCAACAGGAAGCTGAGGGCTTTCCCTGTTCACTATGCAGTAATGCCTAAACCTCGCTCGGTTAACTGCGCTTTGTGCAACATTGCTTTACATAGCTTGGGTCACTCTAAATGTTATTTGCAATCACAGTCCTTTTAAAATTATGTTGTTATTTATCCTAACTGCTGATACATACTGCTGCTCGTGCATTTTGCCTCTATAGCATCATCTTAACCTCCTTTGACTATTAAAGAGGGAGATAGCCTATGAATTCTTTGTAAGGTTACGCATAAGTTTTGCACAGCTATTAAAGTGTAAGTGCCAATTCCACTTTCTTGAAATCTTTCATGATGGATTGATTACAATATCCAAGCCAGGTGTTTTCTGAACTTCAAAAGAAAATTTCTGTGCGAACCCTTAGTGAAATTCAAATCAATAAACAATCTCTGATGATTTTTGCTGTTACTTCTTAATCTGCTTCCTGAGTTAAACATTCTCATGACAGCAGGTGCTCTTGCAACCCTTCTCTATGAAGCTGACGTGCTACACGCCTATGCCCTATTAAAGTCTGGTAAGAGAATGATAGCAAAAATTCTATCATGAACTAAATATTTGGCTAGTCTGAGCCCTACGAAAGAACCACTCTACCTCTGGAAGAACAACTAGGATGTAGTATTTTTGGGCTGGTTGTGATATTGAATACTTCTGCCAAACATCTACTCTATAAAATGACCATAATAAATTTGCATTTAATGTTCTCACAGAAGCAACAAAACAAAGCATTCACTACTGTTGTGTTTAATTTCAAAAAGGCGAACTGCATAAAAAACTGAGGTACCTGTTAAAAAGGAATTCCTAGAATCTTCATAGCATGGGAACTCATTAAAGAACTATGTTAGATTCTGATAGGAGGAATGGTAAAAACAGGCTTTGAACACCAATAACTTTTAGACAAAGCAGCCTGCAGCCACGTAATACTACTGAAGAAGGCCTGACAGCCCAGAGCAAATTCAACATATGGACATGCTGACCAGGGAAATCCTTTCAATTCTATATAGGGGTAATGCCATAGAAAATAAGTCTAAATATGTCAATTGAAACAACAGATCTAAATCAAACTTATGTTCAAAAATAGACAAGATTATTTTGAGTAGGTTCCAGACATCAATTATAACATAAAAGGAATGTCTGAATTAGACTTGACTGCAGATTGGAGATAAAGTATTCTGTTGTTCAAGACCAGCCATCTACTTGTATGTGACAGATATACAAATGCAGAAATGCCTTACCTATAAATACTATCTTTAAGGTCCGTGTTATTTTATTTCTAGGAAGAAAAACATTGTTAATGAAGCATTCTCTAGAATGCACCTTCTGTAGTCACTTTCAATGAGAAATTAGGGTAGAAATGCCTTTAATACTGGAATTGTACCCCCAGCAGTATAACTCACATGGTCATGCAGACTGGCTGCAGTTTTCTTGGTTTTGTTGGTTTGGGGTTTTTTTGAGAGATACCATTTTCAATATAGATCCTGTTGCCTACACAGAAAAGACTTATCACTGTTCTGTCAGCATTGTTTCCAAACTTTATTTCTCACATAAATAATTCTTCTTTTGATGCCATTCTGGTGAGAACTTCAGAACACCTTTTAAAGAGATTAAGCATTTTGTTCAAGCTCTTCTCAAGTATTTTTTGACACTGGAAGTAGGACCATGAAACAATCTTGAATGGCTCTTAACCATATATTCCTTATTCAGTGATCTCCTGTGGGAAGTGCTATTATTCTTTGGTCACCATGTTTGTATAGTGGAAAAGATGACCACCAAAAGCTACTTGAGATTAATAAAATTAATGTGTGGATACTGCACCTTTGGTTGCAGACAAGATTTGCTCATCTACACACAAAGTATGCAGATGCAGGAAGACCTGTATAACTCCCATATTTGAGAAAGATGGGAACAGAGAAGATATTTTAGGGAACACATTCTCTGTCTTTCGCAAAAGCTTTTATTATTTAATATTTGGACTGATACATATGTCCAGCAGAACAATCTGGCCCAGCTGCTCACAGAAGCCACAGGAAGATCAGGAGAAATGCTGATAAAAACCCTAGGTGATGAGAATACCATTTGTTTTCTGACATACTGCTGAATGTTCAACTCAAATTTCTTTTCATGTTCCACAATACTGAGGATTAAAGCTCTCTTCCTAATTATGTTGTAATTATTGCATCTGCTGAGTTTGCTCTTTAGACATATAAACTCACTCCATGTGCTGTCAGCATTCAGAATGAAGTGATCTATGGTTGGCAGTGAAAGTGGGTGGTTGGTGGCTAGTTCCAGGTAATATATTATGAGAAGCTGAACAGATGTCCTACAGGTAGCAGAATACCCAGCCACGCTGTGTTGGCTGATGGAAGGCTGTCTTTGACAAAGTACAAGAGAGGTAGATTGAGAAAGGTACTGGCTAGCAAAGGGAGACAGCAAGGGACAGTGGCAATACTAGAACTTCAGCTTAAAATTCCCACTGAGTTCACAGGGTGCTCACTTTGCAAATTTAAGTAAAATATTATTTTAATAGTGACAGAGGTAGAGCAAAAGCGCATAGTGCGCAATTTTGAAAAAGCTGATCCTCATGCTCCACATTTTTCAATGCACGCCTCTTAGAATGTTCTGAACGCTATTTCAACTGCTGCAAAAGCTGTGCTTACCACCAGAGGTCAGTCAGTGAATAAGAAATAACGCAGGCTTTCAATTCGGCGATTGTCGTTAACAAAAAGTTAACTTTACAGGAGAGCTAAGGACTAGATATCTGAAGATATTCGACTATCCGTGTAGTCTATAGGCACGCAGTGACGGCAGGTAGTCCTAGGTAACTGCTGACATTTTCAGGAGTGCCAGTTTGGGAACTACACATACACCTAGAAACCTGACTACTTTGCTGTGTGCTTCTCTGTGTCATTAGGTTACTAACACCCTTAAAAAAATCTGGTCCTAATTCCAGTGTTTAATACTTCAAAACTATTTGTCTATATGACAGATGCATATTTTTGATATAAATTTGTCTATTTTAAATGTAGGTACTATATAATTTCACCTGGTCTTTGGCAGATACAAGGAAGCACAGTGTATTGTTTATTCATACATAAGGAGCAAGAATGAGAATCTTTAGACAGAGGGATCTCTAGTGAAGCAAAATGAAAGACAGGATAACCTTAAAGGTGTTTTCTCTATTCTTATTAAAGTCTTTGTTCAACATTTGAAGAAAACTACCTTTTTTCCTTTCTTTTTCCACATCTCAGGATGTGACATGTGGAAAAAAAATCTTGTGGCAAATCTGGTGGGTCTCTGGGATCATGACTGGAACAGAAGAAGGTTATCAGGCAGGAAGATAAGAAGATGCTCACAGAAGAAAACTAGAACAAGGATGAGCAATTACAGCTTCTCTCAGGTGAGCAAGAGATGAAGAAATATGCAACAGTTCTCACCATAAAGCTGCAGAAGAATCAGCTCTTCTTAGCTATGATCCTAGTAGGAGAGACAAGCTGAGAAAGAAAGTGAATGTGAAATAAGATTTTCTTAGGGATGAGGACACACGGGGGACTTTCACACTTCTCAACAATCCCAGGACATAAAGTTCCTAGGGCTGATTTTGTCAAATCACAGCTGTTGAAAAGTAGGTTCCTTCCAGGAGCATATGGTTTTCAACTGAAGTAAATATACTGTATATAAGGATTTGCAAAGTAATTTCTAATGTCACTGTGCTACTGAATTGCTTTCTCACCAGCTACAAGTATTTTACCACGTAGTTTGCTACTCATTACATACATCATTTAGCTTAATAATAGTTCTTGTCATTAGAATACAAACATTTTTTCTTTAGTGAGGAAAGCTGTTCTTTATAAATACTTCAAATACATCTTCTTCTTCACTTGATTTGTTGCAAATGGAAAGTGAGCTATTACAGTGCTTTTCAATAATTTATTGCTCTCAACATGCAATCCCACCTCCTGAGTACAACACGTTTAGGGTAAAAATAACTACCTCATCTTGAAAAGGGTTTTAGACTGCGAAATAGAAGACTATATCATAAGCATACCTGCTTGTTACAAACAACGGTAGTAGCCTGACTTACCTGTTTGTCAATGCAACCATGGCAAATTTTGAAACTCTTAACTAACTAATGTTAACCCCAGAAATTACTTCTAAAGAAAATTTCAGAAAAGTTATTTTAGGGTCTTTCAGAAGTTTCAGCAAATACACATAGTTTTGATCTCTGTTTTTTTTTTCTAGCAAGTTCTGAGATAATTCAGAAATAGAATGTTGCTCATTTTTCTAAGACAGAAAAACATGTTTTGTATGAAAGTGTTACACGTGTTGTATACATGGATACTAAAACATAGATTGGTGAGTTTTCACAGAATCAGTAAACTCTTATGAAGGTAGCTTCATAAGAATCACCTCTGAAAAAGTACATTAAAGGTTTCCAGAAGAATATGGTCAGCTTCTTCAAAAACAGGACAAAGGTCATGAAATGCATACTGAAAGGGGAATGGAGGCATACATTATACCTCCATTATTTTTTGTTCAATATCAGACCTTTTGACATAAGTTTTGGAGCACTACCCAAAACTACTAAAGCCCTAAAACCAGGTAGATGCTAACCAGCCTTGAAAAATGGGTACCTTAAATAGGTCTGAAAAAATCACTACATGACTCTAAAGATTTTTGGCTGATCATTCTGTGGTTTAATTTCCTATTCTGTAACATATGAATAATCATTCTTTTTACTGGAGCTATTTAATTTGAGGAGTTTAATTGCTTTAAATAAAGTTATTCTACCATAGTAGAATTTACTAGTACAGAATTATAAAACGGGTTTTGGTGGAGAACACCCAAGGGCCAAAGCTAACAGACTCAAAACACATTTATAGTTCAGTTCATAAGGCGCTTAAATCCAGCAACTCAAGACCAGGGAAAACTCCTGTAATCTAAAACATTTATTCAAATGACAGACATTTTCCTAAAAGTTAAAAATATGTATTTTTTTGACAGATGTTAAAATCTGACACAGCTGTAACTGAAATACTTTCTTCACTACATCTCTAAGGAACTTACAATTCATATTTTCCTAGAATAACTGTTTCAATTCCCAGTGGGACGCATTACCAACCAGAGTCATAAGCAGAGCTGTCTTGGTGATACCTCACATCCAGAGTTGGTCACTTCCTGCATCCCCTCTTCTTACTGAAGGTGATAGCAGCATAAGTTGGTTGATTGGTTAGGTAGCTAACAGCTAACTTGACTCCCAAGTAGCGATTTCTCACCTCTGTGCCTCAAACAGATGCTCATCTCAGCCTGACTTTACTGTGGCTTTGGTCAGAGCAATACAGAGAACAGCCTGTGAAGTGTTTGTATCCAGATCTCTCAGGGACTTAAGTTAGAATACATGATTAGTGTGCTTAATCAAATCAAGAGAAGCTGAATGTTTTAGCCCTTTTTAAGAGGCTTTCAGCCCAGTGGCTAACAAGGATCAATCTCTAAATGCTAGAATAGTAATCTATTTCCTTTTATTCCTTTTGATGTCCGAGAACAATACTCTTTGCTATGCTGATAAACACAGCAGCAAAACTGAAATATGAGAAAAGCAACAACAACTGCTGGCAGTTTAACTGTTCTTTCCCATGCGTACAGTCAGTTTTGGTCAGACCCATTTATGCAGTCACTTTGACTCCTCTCTGTCTCCTAAAAAGTCTCTTACATCAATAAACAATGTAAAAATATGGGAGGGAGAGGTTTATAAAGGTCTCTGAAACATAGACCTTTCAAACCTTTTCAACTTTGCAAACTCACTTAAGTGATCTTTTGAGTCGCTACAGGTCCTTAACCACAGAGATCACAAGGGCCACCCTTGGAAAAAGGTCTGGAATTATTGTTACTTTCTGAAAAAGACTGTGGAATCGTTTGGGCAAACTTTTTAGTGAGCAGACCAGATGGGATTGCATCCAGAATCTGGCATTCCATTCAGCAGCATCAAGTAATGCTTCCAGGCTGGTAGCTGTCTGTTCAGAAAAGCTTTGATTTTGAACTGGGGGAAAGAAATCCTGAATAAAAACCATCTACAAGAATGATGCCATAGAGACATTCAGAACAGGACATATTGAGGTGGAGAATGAATAAAAAGAGCTCCTTTCATGATCCTGTGAAGAATGGAGAGAGAAAAGGAGGTGAGAACACTAGGAGAGAAGCTATATGTATATATATGTAAAAAAAATATTTTTATATTATTATATTTTAAAAACGGGGGAAACTTTTTCTGAAACATCAGCCTGTAAAATTTCTCCGTAAGAATGAATCATTACTTCATGAACACTATAAGCATGTCTTTATCATGAATCTTTGTTATAGAATCATAGAATAGTTAGGGTTGGAAAGGGCCTGAAGATCACCATCTAGTTCCAACATCCCTGCCATGGGCAGGGACACCTCCCACTAAACCATGCCACCCAAGGCTCTGTCCAACCCGGCCTTGAACACCGCCA
>JASSUY010016660.1:25220-45715 GCA_032466535.1 Forpus xanthops | reverse complement strand
TCACAAGAGCAGAGTAGAGGGGCAGGATCACCTCCTTCAACCTGCTGGTCACACTCCTTTTGATGCAGCCCAGGACAGTGTTGGCTTTTTGGCCTGCAAGAGCACATTGCCGGCTCATGTTCATTTTTTCATTGACCAACACCCCCAAGTCCTTCTCCACAGGGCTGCTCTGAATCTCTGCCCAAATTATTGTATCTGCCATAAACAATTCTAATCATTATTATGTTTCCTTCCCAATGTCATCTGGTTCATTTAATATAGAATCCAACCAGATAAACTGCATTACTGCTAAACATTGTTATGAATATACTGGGTCTATGTGGGACATAGTTGTACTTGTATACCTATTACAAGGATTTGAGTAATCCGATTATGAACTGTGTTTACCTTGGACTTAAAACATTGACTGTAAGTCCGTATTTCTATCATATCCCTATCAGTACTTTACCTGCATTTTGAAGCAGTTTTCTAAGCGCAGTTGACATAAGATCATAACATTTTGGCTATTATCTTCTGGACAAGGAGATGCTTGTATTACAACTCTTTCTGGTCTGTAGCAGACGAAAAGAATGGAGCATTTAAGCTACAAATCACCTAGTTCCATAAGATGATGACAAATATAAAGAGGTCTTATGGCAGAGGGGCTAAAAGAACTAACCTACATGTGCATTTTTTTACCCAAAGTAGGTAAAGCAAATGCAGAAAGAAGTCCTGTCACATTGAACAGGCAGACTTCTAATAATTAGAAAGAAAAAAGTGCATTGCATTTAGAAACTATTCTCTAATCAATAAATCTGCTATCTTGTAAGTAAAGACAAATCACATTTTAGTTCTTCCGCTGCTTACTGTGTCTTTGCCTTCACATCTGTGTGTGTCCAAAGAACTAAACACAGCATGCAAATTTGATTCTTTTTGAAAGTGTGCTTAACAATGAGCCTCAAGATTCAACAGTGGGCACAGAAGTCAAGTTTGTTGAACTGTATGTTCAGCTTCAAAAAGGTACATTGAAGTTTGCACCTTACAATACAAACACAAGTGAAGCACCTGGAGTCTCTTCAGACTCCAGAAGCTAACACATACCAGGCCAAGTGGCCTGGGATAAAACAGCACAACTTGCTACATGTCCAGGGGGCAGACTGACCTGGTTTTCAGCAGAGCTAGCTCACATACTACATTGTGTTCCACTTGGTCGTGACAGATGTGGTCAAAGTTTGTTTGGCATTTCTGAATCTCTATAAAGGTTATGTCTGTATATGGCTTTTAAAATCCATGGTTTAATGTGTATTAATTTACATGTTTATTCACACAAAGGACTCAAGTAATGTTCAACAGAATGCCTAAGAGTAATTGAGAAATCTTAGATTTATTATTGTGCTGATTTTTTTTTTTTTAAATTAACATCATTACTCAGAGTTGGATTGTAATGATAAAAAATACAGCCATGCAGGAAAAGGAATGTTTCAACAGTGTGCTTTTGTTCTCTAGAAACTTGTGCTGCAGAATCATCTTGCAAGATGTTGAGAGAATGAAAATAAAACTCACGGTCATTTGAAAAAAAAGAGAACATTTGAATAAGAAGGACAAAGAAGCAGAACTAAAAGAAGTTAAGATAGAAAACAAAGAAAGCTTTGATTTTGTAAAGCAAGGTATACTTATGGCAAAATCATCACTGTATTCATATCCAAATTTTCTTTTATACAAAGCTTCCCGTTTCAGTCCTCTATTGGTCTGGAAATCAAAGCAGATGATCAAGATGAAGTCACTTGAAATGCAGACATACAAACAGAGTCATCCCTTCAAGAAAACTGCTCTTCCTGAATAAATTTTAGAGACAAACATCAGTGCTCCATAAACACTACTGCAACATTTCCACTGTTTACACATTCACTGATGATTTAGGGTAATAAACACCATGGTTGTTTTGACTAGAAAAAATGGTTACAGCTATGTTTAGCTTACAAACACAATCTATACATATCAATCAGCATTCAATCAACAGAGTGCTATCTAAATTCAATCTACAGCACAGAGGAGAAGAAGCACAAGGATTAGTTGGTTAGGTTCTAAGCCAAAATGTTTCTACACGGAACTGTCACTTAAATAATTTACCTAAATGATTGCACTGGCTGCCTTGAGGTAAGGTAGTTTCAAATCCCTCTCTGTAGGAGCTGGGTAGTAGAACAGAGTGAAGAGCATGGTCTTGTTACTAGCTTAAGGTGGAATATAGCCAAAGGAGTAATTCATCCATATTTCAAACTTTTTTTTTTTTTTTTTTTGGGGGGGGGCATATAGGGGAAGGTTGTTGTGTAGATTTTAGTCATAGAAAGGTAACGTACACTGATTAGGGGAAGGCTTATGACAGGAAATGCACTCATTTCTTGTTTGGTTACTATTTATGATATAAAACTCTTCAAATTAACCAAAAATGCAGCTCAGAGAGAGCTGGAAATTAAGTTTCTTTTAACTGAATAAGTTGAATCTTCCTTAATAAATATTTCTTTATGCTCTAGAACATTTCTACTGCCTTATTAGAATTATTTCATTTAGAGGTAATTTCTGAGCAGCAAACTCATTAGGCTTTGTTTTGACTCACATTGATTTTAGTCCTTCAGCTTGATAAAGCTGTTCTTGACTTCATCCAGAACATGGTTTCAAAGCTGCATATGAACAGCTGACTGCCTGCTGTGGGGGCAGGTCCATGTGATCCAGCACCTTTGTGCTTACTCCCTTTGATCTGGTTAAACTGACCTGTACCATAAAATCATTTCTTGCTGCCACTCACATTCACCTTGCCTCATGTGCCTGGAACCGTCTACATGTACTTGCATTCTAAGTATTTGCTTGTACATACCATTTTTCAACAGAGTTATAGTGACCACTCCTCAGTGTGTACAGACAGATTTACTAGTAGAAGTTCTTGTTCCTGAGCCTGATTTTAGCTACTGGCTGTTCTCTTCAGTGCTTTTTTTTTTCTGTTTTGGTTTGGTAGAGCTAAAAATGAATGAGGGGGACTTTGTGGAACCCATCATTGCAGCACTCCGAAAACTGCACCAGATGAAAGCCTAGAGCAACCATTGTGGGAAACCACATCAGGAACCACTCTGTGTATATTTACACACCAGCCTATAAAATTTTATTCTGATCTGACATGAGTATGTCCTTCATAATCTTGCTGTGCAATTTGAAATTGTACAAGTACAGTTTAATGTATCTTTTTTAGCTCAGAGAACACATTCTTCTCAGATAATTTTGTGGGGTTTTTTGGAAATTTCCAAGAGGTCTAAATAAGGAGGGATGGGCTAACCTGTCAAAAACAGAGTAAGAGAAGAAAGAGAAAGCCAAGATAAGCAACTTACAGACTTGTCTTTTATACACAGACACAGAAGTTGTTTATCGGGTAAGCATAGATGCTTTGTATTAAGACAAACCATAAACCCAGCTGTTTCTTCTCTACAAATACGGTGTCATGAGAGGGCTCAAGGCACAATGTTGGATGCCAAATCTTTAACACAGAAGAACAATTTGTTCAACATGTAGAACACAAACACCTCACAAACTTTTCCCTGTTCTTTAAACAATACAAGCTTTTCATGTTATTTAGGCAAAAAAGAAAAGATCCAGCAGGGGGTTTTCCACAACTTAACACTGCCTAAGATTCACAACTCTAAGAACAAAAAGAGCTATCACCTTGTTCTGAGATGACAGAATGATAAATATTCTGACTGAAGAAAAACATGGGATCAACAGTCCCCACACAAAGTAACTCAAGCACACTCCTCCACACTCAATGCTTGTCAGAGTCTAGAGTTTGGCAGATTTGTATAATTTTCTTTGCTCCCCACTTCAGCCTCACCCTTTCCATCTAGAAACCGCATTTTCAGGCCACTGGCTTGAAACGCTCTGTTACAGACCTAACATTTATAGCAACCCTTGTGGTTTATCTAGACAAGAGAGGCCTTCAGAATCTGTAATCTCTCACTTCAGAGCTCATTTTTGAAGCCCTTGATTCACTGTGGTTTAAAAAAACTTTGAAGCAAAATGCACTCTTTGGCAATTAAGAAACCCACAGGCTTCTGGCCCTTTTGATCAATCTATCTGATGCCTGGGAAAATAGAGGCCTTCCTCCATCCTAATAAGCACATCCCTGAAATAGCAGATATGACCACCTATTTACATTTCAGGAGGACAGTAACAAAAAAAAAAAAAAAATATAACAACCAACAGACATTGTTTTCAAAGATGTAGAATAACCTACTGCATCTCCTTGAACACCACTGTTAAAAAAGGAAGGCATCAGACCAGGAGAGCTTTTTTTTTCATATGCTCTGGCTTTAGGAGAAACAGTTCTGAAGTATCTGCGGCCAAGGTACTATGAGTATTGAAAAAGTCAGACAAATAGGACAGAGTCAGAACATAGTGGGAAATATTAAGACCTTCCATATTTGTAGGTAAATGGTCTATCTTTAAACCCATGCTTTCAGAAATTCTAACCTGAAGCGCTTACTGTACTAAACAAAAATCAGACTTCTCTAGCATTGTTACTGGGGATGCTAAATGGCTTCATTTACAGTGGATACTGGAAAGAAAAATCCTGTTCCCTACACAAGGAGCAGGAGTTCAGATTCCTTCTTGAAATTTTTGCAATTCTCCTTCCTAATTCCTTTCTACAGCATAGGGCAAACAATGCAATTACTGTTCCATCCTGAAATGGTAATTTTAAAGTAAGTCTGAGATAGATATTGTAAGGATCTAACCGAAAAGTTTTATTCTTCACATTAAAATAAAGGATATAAGGACGACAGTTGCAGATTCCTCAAGAGATTTCAGCTCTTCAGGACTCTGACAAGACGGAAAAATTAAACTTTAAATATCTGTTATGCAGTAGCATTTGTACTATTCCTGATGGGAATACCCTGATCTTTGTTCTTCCTTGTGCACTCTAACGACATTCTCCAGAATACTGGTCAGTCAGAATACTGTGCCGTTCATGCATCTCTCCTGTTCTGTTGTAGACTCAGGAAAAAACATTACGTGTTAATTAGGAAATATATCTGAGAAGGTAAGGATAATATGAGCAACCAGGAAAAGTAATCACTTTTGAAGAACATAGCATATGATAGAGAACAATGATTCCAAATAAATTGATTTGTAATAGTGGTGAATCACACTAACTTCTAGTAACAAAGACAAGGGAAAAGAGGCATTTCAGCAATTAACTTAAATAAGAGTTACCACAAGACTTCTCTTTTATTTCCTAGTTTAGATAAAACCCCTGTGGATTTGCTGACCATTAGGCAGACAGTCAACTGAGTCAGGCAAAGTTTGTGGCTTTAGGCACTTCAGTTCTGCTCTTAATAGGACAGTACTCCTTACCAAGCTTATTTTTGGAATGACAGACTCTAAAAATGTCACTTTGCCTGAAAGGATGAACTGAAAAGCAGAGGGTTAATTAATTATGTGAATGAGGCAAGTATTGTATCATATTACTAAAGATTCGTAAATGGAGTATGGGGAGAGAGGAGAAAGTATCCAAGTGAACTACAACCCTATTAAACTGACTTTAATAGTATGCAAGGTTTTAAAACACACAGCATTGGATAGAACAATTAACACATCAAGGTAAATGGAAATGTGAAACAGTGAAGAGTAAAAAATCCTTTTACGTGAGGCAGATTACATGAGCTCTACCTAGTTGCCTTTTTCAGAGAAAAGCAACTTCTTTTTCTAGTTAAAATAAGCCAATAAGCCTAATTTTGATGTACCTTATTAACCCACTTGCACATTAGCCTATAAAAAATTAGCCCACAATGGGAAAAAGGTTTCACCATGAGAAAATAAGAATTCAGAGGTAGGAAATGAACTGCAATCAAATCAAAATTACAGAGAAAAACATAAATTCCTTGGTATTGGAGAGACTGTACTATCTTCACTACCAGGGCAAAAATACAAAGACTCAACCTTTTGTGTTGAAAGGGAAAGTGTATGTTTGGAGGAAAGTTACCAGCAGAATTCTTTAGGATTAGTTTAGAGTCTAAAAATAGTGGATAGTGTCATAGCTAATTTTGGTACAGCATGTGTGCTTATGACATTTTCTGATGACAAAGTCTGGAGGCAGTGTCAAACTAGAAAAGGTTTGGAATATCATAAAGGTCACTGAACTTCAGTTACTGTAAAGGGATGGGGTTAAAATGTACAAAGTGCAAGGTTGCATGCTTTGGAATTAGTAACAGGAATTTTCTATCACCAGATAATACTTGATACTTTATAAAAGACCTTTAACTAAAACAACTAATATATTAATCTGTTGCAGCAGAACTATGTACTACCAGCAAGATGAAACCTTCCTCACAGCTTTCCTACAGGTAGGCAAGTGTACAACTGAAAGGATTTACCTTACTTAGCTTATTAACTTATTTTCTTGTTCGAAGAAAATCTGAGAAAAGGTATATCATTGCTCCCCAAATACAGTGAGAACAAAGGAGGATCGGAGAAACACTGAAAGGGAAGAAACTTGAATTGGAACTCCATATCAGTGTAAGATCACCTAAGAAAATTGCCATGAAAATTTACCATGGAGTTTAGAAAAGTTTCCAACTGTCAGGGACATAAAGTACTGCAACAGCTTTCCAATAGGATGAGGCAAAAAAAACCCAAGCCTGTTTTAAGATGAAAGCTTGATAAATTTACAAACAGAATTATATGACCTGTTTAACTGCTGCAGGAAGGAACTAGACTCCATAGTCCGTGAAATCTTTCCTGATCCTATGTTCTATTTAGAAAAACTCAGTTTGGAAGGCTTCAGCAATGAAGGAAGCAAAAGGCAGTAAGAACATTTCAGTCCAAATGCAAAGGAACAAAGTTAAATGAATTGCAGCTGTGATCTGATCATCTGGATCTACGTTAGCTGGCAGTAAGGCAAACTCTTGAAATTTTGGAAAACATCACTATCCTGTTTCTTTTACAGCATACCCAGCTGCTCTTACAACTAGAGTTCTGGGACATTTCCAAACCTGCTACAGGAGAGAGATTTGTGTCCTCTCAGAGCTGTTAGTTCTACCTTTGTTTCAGTTATAGCAAATGAGGGGCTGTTTTCACTGTACTGTTAGTCCAGAGCTGAAATCTCTTTTGATAGGGCTCCTGTATATTACCTCCACCCCCCCTCCAAAAAAAAAAAAAAAACCCACTTTGCTCCCCCATGATATTCCCTATGTAGCAACAGCTTTGAAGTCTTAAGTATGGAAAGGAATTTCTGTAACTTATGTACCCTTGACACCTTCCTACAGCTGCACAAACCTGAAGGTTTTGTTTGCCTTAAAGCTTAGCTGGTTTTGCCACAAAGAGCAGTTAGTCCAATAAAAAAGCAAATCCCTTTATAAACCTTGCCTTGAGCATCTTGTATACACCAGAGGAAAGTGAAAACCTAAAAGCAGCTCTTGGACAATCTTATTTACAATGGAAACGATTTCCAAAAGTCTAATCTTAGCCAGTTTTTCACCCCCAGTCTCAGGTTCTGCATTTTGGTGCCCTTTATGGCGGGATGCTTATCTCTGCCACAGCTGCCACAACCTCCATCCCTGCTGATAGCTGGATTCATTTCCTTGCAATAGCCATGCCCTCCCTGCAGCAAGAGGGAATTTTCTCCCATCTCCCCAGTGCTCATTTGGGACAGTACCTGTCTCAGGGCAGGGCCATCCGTAGCAGCTCTGAGGGGCAGCCTTCGCCGTGGGGCTCCGGGGCCTACCAGCCAGGCCTCGTCCCCGCCCTAGGACAGAGGCCACCGGCCGAGTCCCCTATTCAGACGGAGCGGGGCCCCTCGTTGGCGAGCAGCAGCCGAGGGCTCCGACGCGCGAAGGCCCCGGCGGCCGTTGGGCGGCGCGCGGGTGATGGGCGAGGTCCCCGGGGGTGGCCGTAGGGCCTGGCCTTTGGGGTACCCCCGGGGGGCAGCAGCAGGCGCGGCGGGCCGGGCGGAGAGGGGGACAGCGGGGGTGGACCGGCCGTCACGGCCTGTGTGAGAGCCTGAAGTCTGAGGACGGGAAAGGGCCGCGGGGTTTCGGTTCATTAGGACGAGTGGCACCTCATCGCCTCCTAAACAACTCGTGTTGTACCCAGGCAAGAAAACCTCGCCCTTTTAATTGCATTTCTGATTAAACTTTTAAATTCAAAACACTGCAGCCCCCTTCTCCCCATAGAAACTGGCTAGTTTATCTGTGACTCCTCGCTGTGTTCCTACAACTTACTCTTCTCCACAGATACTTCACTGTAAGGGCATGACTTGTAAACGCTTCGGGTGGTCTCCTCAGGCAGCCACACATGCAGGCGGTGCTTTTATTTTAAGGAGAAATGGGAAAAGCATTTGATTACAAAGGATGCGCAAACAGGCCTCTTTAATTTTGATTTCTTCCCACTTAAAACTATAAATATAGCTGAAGATTACAAAGGATCGTAAAGTAAATACCGAAAGACAACATTTACAATTTTCCACGCAGCTACACCCTAAACCAATAATGTAAGGAAAACTGTCCAAAACTTTGAAGTGCTGTTATAGTTTGTTATATGACAAAACACTGGGGTTTCTATGTATTTATTTAGCCACCTACCACTCCCTGACCAAGTTTTAAAATCCATTTGTTTGCTATATAGAAAAACATAATATTAAGGGGAGTTGTATTTTCAAGCTATTTGTGTTACACAAACATTAACTGAAAGCAAATTCATGCTAACAATGTGTCTTGTATGATAAAATCAGGATCTGCTTTCTTAATCCGATTTTTTTTGGGGGGGGGAGGAAGCCTTTGATCTGATACACCTAATTTCTCTGTAATTATTTTTTCCCTCATTGGATGTTTTTCCTTTGATTCTAGCAAGAAACCTTTTTAAAAGTAATTTTGACCTTGTGTCCTGTTAAATAAACAAAACAAAACACAAAAAAGACAGATTAGTAGTTGTGTTTGTGCTCTTTTGGGAGCACATTGAAGGCAAAAGCTTATACAGACAATATAATTCAACCAAATCATGTAATAAAGCAATACAGAGGATTAGAAAGATTTCCTTTCCCTATTTAAATTTTCTATTGTCTGGATTATAGTGCTTCATGCCTTCCAAAATCAGTTTCTATAATTGCAGCTGATGGAATTATATATGAAGACCAAGTAACTTTTTTATTTTTAGGAATTAGTCAGGTTGCAGTGATTAGTTTGTGTTTTAATCTGGTTTACTTTTTCTAAAGTGTATCTCATTTGCAGTTCTCTCTGATGTTCCCAACCTAAGCAAAATTGTACGCTTGGTTCAGATAGACATCCTACATTGTGTTTTCACAGCATTGTCAGAATCTTTAGCATGAGTTAAATCTCAGATCTCTTCTAGTACAGTTTGATCTACTGAAGTTTACAGACACACCTTAATGAATCTGAATTACCTTGGCCAGGTGCTGGCTGAAGGATCAGGATGTTTATTTCTCAGGAACAAATGGTAAACTTTACCAGCAAGAGTGGACTTCATATTTACTGTGTGATGCAGCTTCTCTGCTGCATTTACAAGAAAGCCATTTGGTTTATATGGTAAAGCCTGACTAGAATCCATTGAAGTCATGTGTAGTTTGGCTGCTAAGGATTTGAGGAAAGCTAAAAGAAAATATTTGGTTTAAACACTGGATTCCAGTGATGTGTTCTTGGAAAAAGAACAATAATATTTTGCCATTAAATGAAAATATTTTCAATTACAGGAGAAACCACACCGAATTTGTGATGCCTGCTTGAACCCTTATGTCTGCAGAAATGCATTAACAGTGAATTTCAAGTTTTGCATTGGACAGGATTCTTAGTGCAAATAATTCTATATTTGCACTAGGTACTATATAATAAGTTCTTTCTGATATTAATAGAAGCTATGTTACCTCTTTTATTGTCTATGCATCTAAAATTTGTATTTGTGGATCTAAAAATTATTAAAATCCTACTGCTCTGTGCATAGGTGCATGGCAGCATTGATAGATACGTGCTTAGGCATCCCTGTATACTGTGAAATAACTAAAGTTGTGAAGATTAAGTTTTGTGAACTTCCTATAACCATTTTTAAAATGAGGTATTTATAGACTAACTAACCTGAAATCTAGTGTTTCTGCAATGGAAAGTTGCAGCTAGCAAAGAGCACACTATTATGTCTTCTATAATTTTAGACAAGAAGGGAGTAATACTAAACCAGTTAAAACCACTAAGCTGACAGCAATTACTCAAGTAATTTACTGAGATTACTCAAAGAGCGAAAGTATGGGTACTGTAACTAGGATTTATCACACCCCAAAAGAGCTCTTACCTCAACTCTCTGTTTCCAGTGAACAAAGTAGAATTTTCCAGTAGGGTTGCTTTCCCTATACTAGGTATGTATTAGGTTCAACATGGGCTTAATGGAATTATGGCATGCTACTAATGCTGCATATTAATTCATTTGCCCAAAATTACTGAGGAATGTTCAAACTTTTACAATGGTATCAATGAAGATGAAACTAAGACCTTCCATGATGTGGAAAGAAAAGCTTTAGGAACACACTGTCCATACGGCTTTCAGTGTTCCATATTAGACACCTGAAGAAGGTAGTTTTTTTGAGATGTAATACTCCCTCAAATACTGATAATGTCTAAAAGCTTCTTCACTCAATCATCCTTACAGCCAAGACATTAAGTAGTGTGTATGTGCAGGCTGCACCACTTTAGGAACAGCCAAGAGAATGCTTCTTGTTGGTTCTTAAAAAACTACCACTGACAGCAATCCAGATCATGAGTCTCCTTCCAATACAAAACATTGAGTGGGTGCTACACACTGTGAGTGTCCTGGGTTCAGCAGTAGCAGTCATTTTTCTCCTTCTTGGTAGCTGGTGCAGTGCTGTGTTTTTGACTTTTGGTCTGGTAACAGCGCTGATAACACCAGTGTTTATAGTTATGACTTAGAATGTTTAGGCTGACCAAGGACTTCCTGAATCTCATGCTCTGCCAGGGAGGAGGGGAAGCTGGGGGGAAACAGAGACAGGACACCTGACCCAAACTGACCAAAGAGGTATTCCATACCACCGCACGTCATGCCCAGGATGTAAAAATGGAGAGCAGAGACTCAGAAGGGTGGGGGTGCACTGCTTGGTCGGGCTGGGTATATAGGTGGTGAGCAATTCTATTCTTTTCCCTTGTATTTCTCTTGTCATTATTATTATTGGTGGTAGCAGTCGTGATTTGTGTTGTACTTCAGTTACTAAACTGCTCTTATCTCAACCTGTGGGAGTTGCATTCTTCGATTCTCCTTCCCATCCCTCCAGGAGTGGGGGGAAGAAAAAAGGGGGAGTGAGAGAACTGCATGGCTGCGAAGCTTAAACCATGACAGTGAGGAAAACAGTAAGACTAAATATGAAATGAGATACTGTTTGTTACTGTTCACTTATATCTATGTCTGATTGTTGGAGCAGAGCTTGAATCCGTGAAGATTAGCTGTGTGAATGTGTGTAAATATCACAGAATCATAGAATAGTTCGTGTTTTAAAGGACCTTGAGATCATCTAGTTTCAACACCCCTATATAAGTATTTAATAATAAATAATGAATATTTAATATGTAAGTATGTGGAATCAATCCAAGAGAAGGTTGCAATAGGACACTTAGGCCAAATGATAAACCACACCTATTTGAGTAACATTGATTTATTTTTATATTTATAAATGTGATATACCTAAAGACAAGTTACATAGGAGTTTATGGGGCAACTGAAAAGTAGTGGGCTTTGTATTGTAATTATTAACATAGATTTTATTGATCTCCTCCTTCACAGGTCTTTCCAGACATGCTTCACTAAAATGGAGGGTAAGTAAATATATCTGGGTTTGATAAAGAGTAGTAAAACTGAAATCACAAGATCTAAACTGAACTGCATTTTCCAGCTTCTTACCATTTACCAACTCAACAGTACAGCTTTAGTTATAGTAACATGATTTGTAATATGCTAAAGGACTAGGAAAGGCTATGCCAGATCCGGAGCAATACATAACAAAAAAGTAAAAAAAAAAAAAAAAAAACAAAAATTACAAAACACAAAACCAAAAAACAGTGCAGGTTTAATTTCCAGACTTTGAACTCCAAAAGACTCCGTCACACAAACTGAAATCCTGGAATACCTTGAGTGTTTCCTGGGAAGTTAATGGTGTTAAAGCATCTTGAGAAACACCTTCAAATTCAGCTGGTTTTACATGCTGTCTTATGTAATCCCTTTAAAGTCATCATGCAGTAATTGTGCTTTATATGTGAGATCCTTTCGTCTCACTGATACACTTAACCTAATCCTCTAGTGTCTTATATGATACAGAAGGTGAACAGAAAAAAAAATTGTATATTGGTAACTGAAGTTATATACATTGTAGAGCTGGAGAGTTACGTCTGCAGTCTTGAAGAGAAACTCAAAGTAGATTCAAATGAACTAGCTCGGCTATGGGAAGCAGTGTAGCCATGGCAGCAAGGAGTTCAGTGTCAGCTCTAAAATCTGTCTGTAAAGGTAAGTAAATATTTGGACAACTTGTTGGCACAGGATTCTTCTGCTACAACAGTTACACTATTTAGCTGTTTTATATGGTGCTCAGGATGACCTCAGCCTAAGATAGAACAGCTGTACTTTTTGGCTGCTCAGTGTCTGGCACAACAGTTTTGGAAGTGCTCATGAACAGAAAAAGAACTGAAAAACTATACTACTTCTCTGTAAGTATCTGTGTAGTAATCTTTCAGTCAAAAATGTGACGTGGTAACAAATGCTTATTCCTAGTCTTGAGCTTCCCCCCTCCCAGTACTCAAGTATTCCACCTACATTGTAGAGGAAGTGATAATTATTGTATCTTCCAATGAATATTACTGGTTCTTGTATGTATATGTTTTCTATAAACAATGTGGTTACATATTCATGTAATTATTCAGATGATCACTTTACAAATTTAGCTAATCTGAGGAGTCTGAGAAGACTAGTAATTTTGGCCAGTTCTGTTTCACAGTGCCCACTGAAGGCCTGATTCCTCTTAAACTGCAAACCTGGATCATTTCACTGAGTTGCTTTATAGTGCTACCTCTACTCAGGGGAGCATACATGCAGTAGGACACTATTCAACATGTTGAAGAGTGTTAGCCTCAAGCTTCTACAACTGATAGTTAATACCCACGTGGTTTTGTTTCCTGCCCTGAAACAACATAAGCATGCTAGTACTTCTAGGGCAAAGAGATTCCCCCATTAAGTTGCCTTCTGAGACCTGTTATCTAAACTTACTTTGCGCCACTGCTTTCATATTCAGTGTCTGAGGCTGTGTTTTACATGATGATGGAGGTATTATTAGCAACTGAATGATTGTTAGAAATCACTATAGCTAAGCCAGCCAGCTGACTTCAGAATTCTGGTGCCCTTAAAATGGATTTCTGTAAAAGTTTTTTTCCAGAACCTAATGTGGTTTAGACATGAATAATTTACACTCTTCTTTTATGAGACACCACAAAGGATCAATACAGATATAAAATATATCCACTACTGTACAGGCCAGCTATTGCAAAAAGCCGTGCTGTTCTTTTCACAGAACAAATAGCAAACACATGCAACAATTCAATAACGATTATTTTCTTCAAATCATACAAGCTATCCATTAATTGAGCAGCTAAAAGTGATTTTTTAGTTTTTATTTTTTTTCTAATTACAAAGTCAGATATCAAAAAAAAAAAAAGGCGCTTTTCAATGCTCAGGAACAGTAATAACTGTTCATTTCTCAGGGTTTATTTGTATTTAGTGTATTTTCTATCTGTGTACATATGCTAATAGTTAGAACCTGTGTTTCCATAAGGAGGTAGCAAGATGTTAGATACTTTTTTCATATTTATGCTTCTATGTACTTATACACAAAAGAAAAATGAACATCAGGAAATGTGGTTATTTATATGGCCTATACTTGACTCTACAGTTAAAAATAGCCAGGAAAATGCATAGAAATGCCTTTGTGAACATCTAAGTTCTAAAAAGTAAATAGATCAGTTTTATACTGTTATAATTAGCCTTCAAAAATCTGATTTGAAAGTTCTGCATTTGAGACATATGGTTTGTAACTGAGGCAATTCACATAAGAAGAATTCAAGAGAATCTAGAATACAAGGATGCCCTAGTCTGTAACCTGAAAATTTATTTGACATTGATTTCTAACTGGAATGTAGTTGGTTAATCTCAAAAAGTGAACAAAAAACAGTGTAAGTGGTTAGTGGCTGTAAACAGCAACCTTTTAAGATAGATCACATTTACCACACACCCAGCATTCATGTTTTTTACTGTGAAACTTCAAACTTTTTTCTAGAATGTGCATGTGCAGAGTTTACCACCCACCAATACAACATATCATCATTGTCAGGATTTGCCTTGTTCCAAAAATAGCTTAAAATAGGTATTTTTTCAACTTCTTTAAGCTTGGAGAAAATAAATATTTAGAAGTAACTCTCATAGCCTAAACATAAGTTTTGCCAAACTCCCAAATCTGACAGGTTTTACTAGTTCTTAAATTTCAGTGATGAATCAACACAAGATTTACAGTTGGGGTAAACAGTTTGTGTAATGTCAAATATGTGACTATGTGGAGTATATAGATGTATATGTAGACTTCTCCAGGTGTGGTTATAATTGTTAAAATTTAAATAACAAAGTAATATGCACCTACACCTTCATTTGACCTTGGCTGTTATCAGTGTTTTAAACCAAATTCCTCTACTACCTCTGCTCCTAAGGGATTTTTCTACTGCATTTTATATTCTGGATTAAAACTACTCTTAGCCATCTGCCCTATGGGGTATACGTTTCTATGAAATATTGGAATGACTCAGCACTCCCTACCCATAGCGTTTTTCCTAAGAGTTTAATCCAGTTTAAAAAGATTTTTTAAGTTGTTCATTTCACTGAGCTGATTTAAAGTACATAAAAAATAGTTTTTTTTTTTTCTGGTAGCAAAGGAAACAATAAATTGTAGCACTTACATAGTATTGAGTTCCAGGGTAGCAGGGGTTTGGGGCTAAGGGTGTCAAAAACCTCTTTAATTGGCTTTGCCATTCAAGGAAACTGTAATGTCAAATGTAGTTGATGGTATAAAGTGCTAGTTCTTCAGAATAAAAGCATGTTTACCCTTACCTTGCACCCAGTTTTTAAAGATGACAGTGCCTTCAGCAACTGACAGAACTTGAGAAAAATTGGCAGAACCCAGCAAACCTCCTTAGTGGTCATATATATGAGGTCATAATTACTGTTAAAACTGAACATTTAAGAAGTTAAATTGCCTTTCCCTACCTGTACTATGTTACCTGCACTTGATGTTTTATGCAAAATATTCACAAAATTCACACATTTAGCTGTGCTTTTATTTTTTTTTTTTTAATTTTTTATTAATCAGTATTTTTTCCTGGTGTTTGGTGTGCATCCACTTCAGGAAAACAGAATCCAAACAAATATTTTCAATTTTAATAAGAAAGCATATCAGTTATTAAATGTCAAAACTGTCTATCAGAGCTCTTGTTTTTAGCTTTAACTACCTGACAGTATTTTTATACAAAAAATCAAAAGTGATAAATGTTTAATCAGATGGTTACTAGAGATTTGACATTAGTTTACATGGTCTGAGGGGTTACTGCTTACTCAGCAAACATGCATTGTTGGCTTGCTGCAATATTTAGTAAAATGTGTTTGCATAAAATGCTATGGAAGGTGGTGCAAAATAGATTTTCCTTCATAATGTAATTATCTGGTGACTACAAGTAGGGACTGTTAGAAGTATAAGAGGTAAATGCCAAATATAAGGAGAAAAATGTCCCAGTTAAGAGGTTAAGCACTGGAATTTCTTGACAAACCCCTATGGAATCTACATCCTTGGAGATACTCAAAACTTGACTGGACAGTCCTAAGTAACTTGACAGAGCTTTATATTTAGCCCTACTGCATGACCTCCTGAGGTGCCTTCTAACCTAAACTCCGCTGTGATTTACAGTTAACTGTCTGTATCCTAAATTACCTTATGTATCAGTCACAGGAAAAGATGGAAGTACTGTAGGCCAGATAACTTATAAAAGAAAATGGATACTCAATATAAACTTATGGTTTTGTTTCCACTTGTACTATTTTAAAACTTAAGTTTCCAGACTGACTTGTTTGAAATACATTTTTTAATGTGTTTATAGGCTGAGCTGCTCTGTATTAACTGTAAAAACAAGCATTTATCATGGAAAGCATGAACCAGAGTTAATTTTAGAGGTGCTAGTAAGTGCTGCTGTTATAAAGCCTATTTTCCTGTTTATGGTGAGAACAGATCTTCTCTTTTTGTACTTATTATCTTGCCAAAAAAAGAGGTTATTAGCAAGGTGAATCTCTTGGTTTTTCAGTACTTCTGTAAATATAATTTTAGGAAATAAACACAGCTGCTGTACAATACAAATTTTCAGATGGAAACCTGTGAAACATTCAAATAGTTACAGAAGCAGTATTTTAGTCCCATTACTGTTATTGATGCTGTTTGCATTTGATATGAGGGATGTCAAGAATTTGGTTTTCTTTCCTAGAAACTGTATGGGATATATTGGTGAAACATAGAGAGGTACCTGCATTTCCTCTTACACAGTTAACTTCTGTAGACTAAGAAGGGGTTTTCTAAAAGCTGAAATGGTTGCAATTAATAAAAGCTTACATCCATTAGGTATCTTAGCTGAGCTAAGATTAGCAGTATTTAAATAATACAAGCAATATACCCATACAAAACATAAGCAAACAAAACCCCAACCTATTCTGAATATAATTGTGCAAACCCTTGGGAAGTCCACAAATATATAATATGGACAAACTTAACTTTTCACCCCATATTCATTAATACAAGTGCAGGAGTACAGTCAGTTTTCTAGGTTTTCACTTTCAGGTGAGGATCTCAAAAGTATTTTTAAAAATGGGGAGATAAGAGAAAATTGTTTTTTTTTTTTTTCTTTCCCCCATAAATATCTGTATAAATTCATTTGAGTGTTTTGAAATACAGTCCAAACCCAACCAAATCTTTGATAAAGAAGGCTGGTCCCAGGTCCCTTGTAACTGGGCTGTCAAAAACCAGTGAAAATACATATATAATAATTAGAAGCAATTTGCCCAACATCACAATGCAGAGCTGGAAATAGAATTCCAGTCTTCTATTTAAAAATCCTAAGGCAAAGACTAGATTTACAGTGTTCCCTATCTTCTACAGATTTTAGGATTTTTTTTTTTTTTTTGGCAGGCTAACAAAGCTTAGCATAGCACTGTGGGCTTACGTGGCTTTCTTTCCCTCTGTACCATTCTTCGAGTAATGTTATAATAGGATGATGCTAAAAGAATTTTCCCAGCACTTTCTGATTCTGAAATTGCTTCTCATACTTCATATACCAGAAGTCTGATCTGTCTCACATCTCTGCAAGCATGTGCATGGCCACTATCCCTGTTACTAGTATTTTTGAAGTCTGGGGTTATTTCAAATTTCCAAGATATATTTATTCCAGACACATTAGATTTCCCACTGGTAAAAAATACTGTGATGCTAGCTTACTGTATATATACAGCTGATGTCAGGAACCTTCATCCTGTTTCTGATGTGCAGCTGAATCATATAACCATAGAATAGTTGGAGAAGCTACCACTGAACACTTATTTTTACCTGATTGCTGGTAAAATTGTACAAACCTTCCTTTTTAAAAAAGCCTGGCAGTATATGAGTAAAAAGTAATTAATATTATATTACTAATAATAAATGCTTAGAAAAATCAACTGAATATAATTACATCTTATAATTACATCTATAATTAATCTTTCATGGATTGAAAACATCAAAATTATGTAAAACTTTCCTTAATACTTACAGAAAAAGCATAAATAAAACACTCCTAAAAAATAACCATATATTTATTTTCTTACTGTTGAAATTCTTATTCTTCAACCTTTTTGCCACCTGGAGAACCCTAAAAAGAAAAGAAGACAGGTGATATAAACTTTGAATGAAAGCAAGAATATACAGAAAGGAGTGCAGCCACAAGAAAATTTGCAGAGCACACCAAAGAAGTAGCAGAGGAGGATGATGAAAATAATAATGAATTTATTATAACATAAAATTAGGCAGAAGAGAAGCAGTTATAGTATATACTCTCCAGACTTTTGAGTTTGGTAATTCATGACCGGCTTGAAGTTTACATTCAGAAAGCTTTAAAGTGTTTTACAACTGAATAGTAAGTGTGAAAATTAAAGATTTATAATTATACCTACTCTTGACAAATACATTATTCCCGTACTACAGCTTCTATTCTTGATAAAGCAAATGTAAGTAGTCATTTTGAATCTTGCAGCACAGATGATGTTGTTGTTGTCAACCTTTTTCTTGTTATCCTAAATTACAGAAAAAAAGGATATAGGGCTTTCTTCCATTTTGTTTTGAAAACTCCCTCCTAGACAAATATGAGGAAAGAGCTGGTGGTTGTCACCCATCATCTACTTGGTTGCTAAGGACTGAAATAATATCTGGTTCTGGATTTCTCTTAAAAATATCAAATCCACAAAAAAATTTCTGACTATTTTATCATATAGAAATCTAGTAGAATTTCTAGGATCAGTCACCTGCAGAACTTTATGTATTTAATTAATACAAAAATGTTTAATCCAGTTCCTCATTAACTACTTTACAGATTTAGTAGATAATCGGAGCAGAGAATGAATTTGTCAGAAGAAAAACTTTACTGAGTACCCAACAGCAGATTTCCAATGTGTAAGAGAAAATTACCAACCAAGAGTCTGATGTCAGGCTCTCTACAGAGGGGCAAGAAAAGAGAATGAAAAAAAGCAATCAGAAATTGAGAAAGGGAGTTTCAGCTAGATAAAAAGAAAATATATTTCAGTATGATGATATTTAAGCATTGGAATGGGTTCCCCAGGGAGACTGTGAAGTCTGAGAGGATGAGACCCAACTGGATAAGGCTGTGGGCAGCCTGGCCTGAATTAAGTGTTGACAAGGGTCTGAGGAGTGGGTTGAAATAGGTGACCTCCAGAGATCCATTCCTGCCTGGTTGTGTGTCTGATTTGATTTGCAGCTAACCCTAGCACTGAATGTGACAACTTTTAACAGGCAGCATGTAGCAGTACTTAAGAGTTTGGGACAGAGAACAAGATATTAACTCTGTCTCAAGGAAAATTCAGCTAAGTAGAGAAGATGTATGCAGATTGCCTCCTGTGGCTTAGTTCTCTGTTTTTGCAATATTTTCCTGTTATTCTCATTAACCTTTTCCTCAACATTTCTGTGAAGAAATTAACAAAGTTATAAAATAATATCTAGAAAATAGAAATATCAAGAAGAGATCTGAGATTTGAGTGAGAATGCATAATGGGTGGTTATAGGGCTGTTGTCTTTTTTTTTTTTTTTGAGAAACAACCACAGGTAGTGCAGGTTTTCCAGACAGAATAGAAAAATGTTTGTTTGGGGTTATTTCTAGGAGGTGATAACAAAGGCTGCTTTTGTTTCAAAGAAATATGTTAAAATGCTGCTTCTCCCTGCCCGTGGTGGGGGGTTGGAACTAGGTGATCTTAAGGTCCTTTCCAACCCTAACTATTCTATGATTCTATGATTCTTTTAATTAATTACATCTCAGTAGAGATACTGTTGTCAGGGCTGTGGATGCCAACATTTTCTCATAGCAGTTATATGATCGGCAGTGTTTCCACAAGTCACTCAGTTATTTCTGAAATCAGAAGTATAATATGCTTTGCCTTTCTTCAAACTTGTAAAGGAAGCTAAGGATCCTTGTATTTCTGGTTCTAGTATACTTCTTTCCACAAAGCCTATCACTCTCTAGATCTGTCATACTTCTGTACTTTTTATGCCTGTCTGTGAACTGGCACACTTCAGCTCAGTGCATAATTAATCACCATCAATTATATTCATACTAGATTCCCATCAGCTTCAGATTGCAGAATACTCTTCCAATGCCTTCTTACTTTCTATTGTCTTTCCTAGTATGTGCAACATTGGAGACGTCTACATTTACAACCCATTCTGATTTATTTATAAGAGCAGAATAAGAATCTCTACTCCTAACAATGAAGACAATTCTCAAAGGTCTGCCTATATATAAACATGTGGTGTCTAAAGGCAAGATGGTGCTATGGCATTTTCCATTGAGAAATTTCATGGAAAACTGTCAGCCATTTCACCTGAGATCTCCTGAAATTTGCCCCTCTTCTCACACTACAGACTTGAGAAGACTCTTCATCTTTTTTCTCATCGGATTTTAGGAAGAACCCTTCTCCCTGTATTATGACTCATCCTTTCTGCAACCTCTTCCAAATCAATTAAAAAATATGAAACCAAAAAAAAAAAAAAAACCATCCCAAAAAAAAAAAAAAAAACACCAAAAAAACCAAAAAGAGAGAGATATGAACAAAGCAGAACTTAAAGGTAGTCACACCACATGCAA
>JASSUY010016660.1:3075-20915 GCA_032466535.1 Forpus xanthops | reverse complement strand
CCCCCCGCCCCCCCCCCCCCCCCCCCCCCGACCTCATCTTGCAGCTTCAGTTCTGTCCCATGGCAGAACTAAGCAGGATTCTGGTGGTAGCTGCCTTTGAAAACTGCTTGGGTGTCTCTTTGGAAATAGTCAGAATTTTAATGCACAAGGCTAGCTGTGTGTGTTTATAGAATTACTGTTTCCAGTAATATCCCTGCTGATCTCATGAAAAGGGAAAAAATAAACAATAATGAGAAAGATGCTGGGTTTATTCCAGCTGAAAGGAACAGTACTCTTTTTCCTCTCAAAACTTTTCCTCCCTCCGTTCTGTCCGCCTCCCTGGGAGGTGAGAATGTGATTTGTGTGCTAGTCTCACCATGGAATTTTGTATATGTGTGAGAGTTTTTTCTCATAAAATAAGTAATCATTATGCAAGTCTTAAGTTCTTTCTCTCATAATTCCTGTCTGAAAAGGGCCTTTTGAAGTTAATCTAGTTTAATGATCAAGATAGGTGCTGCTAATTATGTGACTTCACAAGTATGCCACTTGCTCTCAAAAGTCTGTTGCTATGCAAGACTTGCAAACATTGGCTACCAAATTGGTTGCAGACCATCTCCCGCGAGCTGCTTTTCACAGGTGCACCTCTGAGGTCAACTGGAGCTCTGTGACCGAGTTGTACACTTCAGCAGGTCACCTGTGAGCTTGTGGGGTTGGATGTGAAGTCTAGCCTTGAACAGAATGAGCTAGCGGACTGTTACTCTTTGCTCCCTCAAATGCAGTGGCTTCAAAGAATAGTACTCAAAACCAGTGTTTAAGGTGACTGACTGTTGAATCTAAGTAATTTAGGAGAATGCCAGTAAATTTTTCCTCCTTTCATTTTAAGCTTCCTTCAATTTTTTTTTGTCTTCATTAAAAGGGGAGTGTGTCTATTTAGCATTTGCTGTATGTGTGTTTGCATGTAGATACGTTGGTTGTTTTTTTTTTTTTTTTCCACTTTCTTCACTGTTTCTACCCTTGAACTGTGACTGTATCAGCCATTATCTTCTTTGTATATTATCTTCAAGTAAATCTCACAGAACTTGCACGTAACTAAGCGTATGCAATTGAGTATGTGCATGGGTCTCTATAACCAGTTAAAAGAAAACACGGTGCCCATGGACCCTCTGGGGTTTGGTTTTGGTTTCTTTTTCTGTTGTCTTTTTTTTTTCATTACTTGTAAGGGATTACCGGATTATAAGAATTGGGGGGCAGGTGGCGAGGAGTGCTGTGAGGTTCCAACAGACTCCTTTGATTCAGCAACTACAGGTGTGTGGTGCTCCTGCTGTTCATAGGCTGGGTTGTTTATCTGGTTATAAAACGCTGTTGGTGGAAAACCTGCCATCCTGTGTATACCGGCTGTCTGCCCGTCTGTGTAGGATCGGGCAGAGCTTCCCCGCCTCACAGAACTCTGAGAGTGCAGAAAATACTTCCACCCTGTGCTGGAATAGAGCAGATTCCCCCTTCCCTTCCCCCAAGCTTTTGTGGGCAGAACAAAGTGTGAGCAACCGCAGCAGAATAGCCAATAGCGGGACGAAGGGGGCTTTCCAGGGACGTGACAAACACCGGTCAGGCGCTGCCCGTGCCATCGGGGCCGTGACGCTGTGCGGGGGGACAGGTGCCGGCCGGCATGGCCAGCGCGGAGCCTTCCATCGCTGTGCGGGAGCCGACACCTCATTACCACCACCAGCACACCACCCCCCCTGCCGATCACGTGCTTGTTACGCTGGAAGACTCCCAACACAATCCGGTTGCTACATGATGATGGGGGGACTTCTGAACAGGGAGGAAAACCCTACCCTTATACCCCCCCGAGCTTTCGGTGACTAATCCTGCATTTGAGAACAAGGCTCGGGAACTTAAATCCCCATGCCAAACAAGGGAAGCCTTTCCCTGCTCGGGGCTGGCTGCAGCCCCGGGCACCTCCTCTGCTGCAGGAACCGCGCTTCTGACGCCGAGCTGGCCCCGAGAGGGCAGCTGTTATCTCTTCACTAGCGCTTTACGGGCGCAGTATTCGTGTCGGCATCCCGTTTGGTGAGCTGGCTTAACCCTTTCCCAGCGGCAGAGGGGGGCCAGCCGCCCCACAAGGGACGAACATCTTTGGTTGTGGAGGAGGCGGCGGCTGTAGGCACGGCAGAGGGGATCCGGGCAGGGAGGGGGGGCGAGGCCGTGGAGGGGCACCAGCATCTCCTCATCTGCCAAGACCTCGCGTTCCCGGGAGGCGGTGCCGTGCCCGGTACGGTTAAGGCGGCTCGGCAGAGCCGGGAAGAGGCTGGCAGCGGGCAGAGCGCGCGCGCAGAGCAGGGAACGGGCGGGCCCGCGCCTCGTCGGCAGCCGGCACCTTTCCCGTCGGGCGGGCGGGGCCTGGGTCCCGGTGCGGGCCCCGGCCCCGTTGCTGCCGGTTTTTCTAGCCCTGCCCGTGAAGCGGCGGCAGCGCCGGGGTGAGTCACGGCTTGGAAATGGAGTGGGCGGGTGCGCGTGCAGGAGAATGAATGATGTCAGGGCGGAGCGCGGCTCGCGCGGCCAGCATGAGGCGGTAAAAACGGCAGCGCCGAGCGAGCGGGGGCCTCCGCGCCCCCCGCTCCCCGCCCCGGAGCGCCGCTGGTGAGGGAGACCTCTGCGGGGAGTGTCGCCGCCGGTGACGCCCTTAACGGCAGTCCCCTTGGCCAGGAAGGAGAAGAGTCAGAGAGGAGCCAGCGCAGAGCAGGGGAAGGTAGAGATTGTGGCAAACTTTCTAGCTGCTTCTGCGTGCTGCTACCTCAGCGGTGGGAGTGTCTGGACTAAGGAACTGCAAAACCCAAACCTAAGAGCCCCGAGGCTCCAGAAGTGATTTCCAGCCGCCCTTAGAGGAGGAACTGCCGGCAGCGCAAGGTTTTGTGTGTACAGCTGAGTAGGTAAGGTGGGAACGGCACAGGTGGATTAAACGGCACAGCGTACCACAGGTGCGCGCCTAGAGAGCCTCCTTCCCAGAAGACCTCTACGTGAGACCCGGACAGAGACTGGGAAGAGCAGTCCTACATTTGCGTTCTCTTCCGTTTCTAAAGTACGTATGTCTAACCTGTAAAATAGCCTTGATTATACTCCTGAAGAGCTCCCTTTCGGGAGGGCACCTGCTGTGTTGATTTCCCTGGCAAACGCGTAATGCATGGAACATACTTAGCTTATTTGTGATATTGTGTGTTCGTGATGTGAGCAGTGTGTGCGTCGATACCACTCAGAGCAGTACAGAGTGCTTAGCCGTAACAGGAGGGGACTTCAAAATTCCTGATTTTAGCTTAGGAAGGTAAAGGGTTACTGTAAGGCTCATAATGGTGTTATGGAGGTGCGTTGCTATACGGTTTGTTTGGGGTTTATTTTGTTGCTCTATGTCTGCTCTGTTGAAGCAACTCTTAAACTTCCTGAAGTGCAGCTGTACTATACTTTGTGACAGTGTTTTTCTATTAACATTGCATGGTTTCTGATACAATTTTAGCTCGGAATCTTTGTGAAAAGTAGCTAATGATTAATTTCCTGGCAAGATAATAAAACTCCTGCAATATGGTGTAGACTATTTGTTGTTTGGTGTAATCTATTTCTAATCTTTTTATTTGATTTTTTTTTTAACACCTTAGAAAATCTAATACCTATTTATGCTCTAACCACTTAAGGGCAATTAATTTATACTCAATTATATAGGTGAATGGTTCCATAGTGGTATTAGCTAAACTTGAGCAGGTGCATGGTATGTTCTGAGACAGTGGGCCTTACAAGAGTTTTGGCAAGCTTCAAATTGCATTTATTAAATGGTTTGTCTAAAACCAAACTGCTTTGAAATTATATTTAATGTAGTTGCTTATATACGTATTTATTTGACAGGGAGACTATATAGCCTCGGGTACTTCTCTGTGAAAGCAATAACTTCCTTATTTTAACCTAACTTAAATGACTTAGGACTTAACTTACTAGAAAGGTCAGTGTGCTTGCTTCCATTCTTATTTTTGGGTAGGAATTACAGTGCTTTTCAGTAAAAATTTATAATCTGTGTCTGATTTTAGAGAAGCACACCCTTATGTTTCTGTCCTTCAGCAAAATATTGAAGTGTGCCCTGTGTAGTAAGTGCAGTCACGGGGGTATTTGGACAAATCAAAATGATAGTGGTTGGGAAAGTTCAGGTGAAATTGTAAGATGATCACAATATTATGCTGATAAAGGCCCCAAATAAGATTGATTTGTGAACTGTCCTTGAAGTGGACTTATACGATAGAAATATGAGAACTTGAAGAGAGCAAAAGTGGGATATTTATTTATTTATTACTCTACTGTTAAGTTGGTTATCTAAATCTAGAATGGCTTTTATGTGCCCCTACATTTTAAATACTGAGCCATGGTTGACATGTTGATGAGTGTCTGTTTTTCTGGATCATAAAAGCATCCTTTGATTCTAATACTGTATAAGACACACAAATGGTAGGGATTAACAGCTTTATTTTCATGAAGTTTTCTTCTGAACTCAAAACCTATTGTTCCATGTAGTCATCAAAAGTATTCCATCATGGAAGCGGTATTGTGAAAAACTTCATGTTTCTTTTTCAGTAAAAAGGTAAAAGCAAGCCCCCACCTCCACGTATCTCCCTGTCTCCGGGAGAGCTGAATAAGATAGTTAAGATCAAGTATTTTTTATTATCAAAATCAGAATTCTTTACTTACAGTGTGCCAGTGTACCAAATGCTAGTATGAAGCCTGGAAAATGGTGTGTTGATTTTAAGGATTAACAAACTGAAAAAATAACATCAAAACAAGTAATGGATTTTTAAAAAAGAGTAGTTCTTAAGGATCAGGGAGTGTGAAAGAAGGTTTTTAAGGAAATTTCTCATCACACTTAGGTTTCTTAGTGTAGAAGTGGATTTTGAAGATGCAGATATTTGTAACAAAACAGCATACATCATTGTCTGTTTGGATTTTTTTCTGACTTTGATGGGCTGTTGGCCTGCAATGTTTTTTGATATTATTTGTGGAGAGTGGACAATACAGATGCTGTGACATTTTATTTAGTATGGATATGGTATTGCAGTAGTCTGAACAGATGCTGGGAAGATTAATGTAACACTAGGTCCACTGTCTTCAAAGATCTCTGTCTGTCTGCTGGGAGAACTGTTTGTACCATGGACACCACTGTCCCCAAAGATGCTGCGGACACTAAGAATGTCAGGCATTCAGGCACCACTGTCCCAGCAGATGCTGAAGACCTTAAGAGCGGCTGATAGGGAAAGTTTTATGGAACACAGATAGCTCTGTCTTGACCGTTCTGCACCAGTTTGAAAGATATTTCTTAGCTATACTGAATCTGATTGTGCTGGTGTGGCTGTAGAGCTTCAATAGCTGCAAGTGGCTTCTGTATGAGGAGCCTTGCTTATCCCTGTCTATCCCAGAATAGCTCTTGCATGGAAACATGTATGTGCAAGGAATAAAGTGCTTCTTACAATATAATTAGTTATTAAAATGAAACTGTGTACTAGAACTGTGCTTCAGGAAAACCTGTTATTTACCCTCTAGCTAATGTATATTCGGTATCTGTAATAGAAGAGGCCTACAGTGCCTTGAGGTCATGCTTGTGACTGTTGAGTACAACTTCCTGCCTTAGAGTGTGTGAAGTTATTTTCAAAATGTGCCATGTAAAGTATGGGGGGTCTTGTTCTTTGTAGTCCAGCATTAGAAAATATTGAAGTCTAGTCTGAATGAGTGAAGAAACTAAAATAGTGTGTCAGACAATCTGAAGCTGTTAATAGTTGCAAACAGAATGGTCTTTAACAAAACAATTTTCAGGTCTAAAGTCTCAAAGACAATAATTCTTGAACTTAATTACTCAGAAAAACTTCACTGCATTCACTCTGACAAGGCAGTTTTATAGTAACAAAGTACATACTCAATTCAATTTAATTTTCCAGATAAAATACTTTTTTCTCAGATATGTAAGCCTAGAAAAGGAGAACATCTTGTTCACTTGAAGGTACCTGACCAAAACAGCAGGTATGTTGCTTTCACTTACCTTCAGTTTATGTAGGTTAACTTGCAACTGCCATATTTAAGATTTAGGGACATGGCACTTGTGGGTTTTTTTTTTTTTCTATTTTTTTTTTTTGACTAGTGGGATTGTTTTGTTTTTTTATTTTTTTTTTTTTAATAAAGCTTCATAAACCAAAACTAACTCAAAAGGTGGGCTTTGCTGCTGCACAAAGCAGTATTTTGCTATTCCTGGTTTTTAGAGCTAATTTCTTGCTGCTCCCTTCTGTAGTCCTCTGTTTCTTCATATATTCAGATTTCCTTAGGCTGAATCTTACTAGAATCATGTGCAGTGCTGTAAGCTTCACTGCAAGATTTGCAGTGGGTTTTGTGTGTCTCTGGTTACTGATGAAAAGCAGACTAGGGTTGTACACCTGCTTTTTCTTCAGGAAAGATTCTGAGTCTTTTGTGTGCAGCAGTGAATGTTTTGGAAAGTTGCATCAGCTTAATCTGGGTGATTTATGCTGAACTGGTGGAGAGCATTTATGGATACTTTTTGCTTAAGAAGGACTAACTGAATTAACTAAGTTAATTCAGGACTATTTTTGATATAGCAGTAATCTGGAATATTAAATGGAGTGTGTAGAGTTTAGTTCACTTTCTTAGATAAGATGTAGGCATGTCATGGCTGAGACTTAATAGTTTGGAGTAAAAATAATGATTGTCTATCTGCAATTATAGCAGTGTTACTTTGGTGAAAGAGATGGACATTCTGAAAGAAATTGAATAGACTGAACAAACCAAAGAAACTAAATATATTTAAGCTGTTCATTCAAATCCGCCGCCTGAGAGTTTACGGACTGCTTGCAGTGTTTTTAATCAGTGATTTTCAGAAGCTTTCCAGGGTTAGTAATGTTCTTAGTGAAATACGGTGTTTCGGAGGCAGGTTTTATCTGTTCATCGTAAATTGGTATGGCCCATGTAGTTACACGTCTCTGGTATCTTAGGCCCTAGTCAGTCTAGCTACTACTGTGAACTCAAGATGTTCACAGGTGAATTTTTAAGTATTAATATGGGTTAAATCGTACTAGTATTCAGTATTTAATCTTCATGCAAGTTCTTATGGCAAAGTGTCACTGCGAGCTAGCAAAAATTACTAGAGTTTGTATTTCTAAAAGTGCAACTTGTGGGAGGTTTTTTTTTTTCTAGTTTAATCGTGGATCTCTGGTGTTCATGCTTCTAGTACTGAAACTTTAATTTGGCTTGTTGGTTTGTTTTTCTTTTTAAAATCTTGGTTAACTGTAAAAGAAGTGTGAGCTTGTAGCTCTGTGAGAGTGCAGGAATTTACCATCCTCAAAGAACAAGCCTCTGGCAGCACCTGTCTAGAGTCTGGATCTTTTAAGACCTAGCTTAAAGCCTTAAGGTAGAGATAAAAGTTTTCCGTTCTTGAAGTGTTATTGCAAGTGTTTTGGCGTATGTTACCTCCCCAGTGTATCTCTAATGGAGCATTTATATCTGTCATTGTCCTTTATTAAGAAGTCACCTGCTCTCACTGATTTCTTTTTTTTTCTGATGAAATGCTTGTATTTCTTAATTTTTGTTTTTTAGAACTTTTATTCTGCTTCATCTCCTGAGATTTTTAAGCTGTTGAGTGATGAATGGTGAATGACTTCTTACAATTAGTTATGTGAAATGTATGTAACAGTGACAAAATATTTACTTATGCACACACCCAAGTGCCTGCTTATGTTTGCTCTAGTGCTAGACAGTTGGTTAGTGGAACAGACCTAAATACTGAGACAGTCTCCTTATTTAGGTGACATAATTTTTAAAGGGAAACAGCAGTAGCGAAAGTCATGCCTCACAGTTGTTAATTCTGTCTTTCATATGGAAGGCGTGATGTAATCCTATAGCTTGAGAGCTCTAATACATTTCTGCAGTAAATACAGCTCATCTCTTTCATCTTTTTTTTTTTTACTTCCCCACATCAACCTTGTAAATGGGCAATGGCACTTGCTATTTGTAGAAGCTTTATAAGGGTGCTAAATACCACTGCCTAGGTCTTGGTTTGAGACTGAACACAGACTGTATTGAAGCAGACTGGTCCCATCACTGCCATTACCTCAAAAGGGCATTATAAAAACTGTAATGCTGTGTTACTGTCATAATAGTGCTCAAACCTTACTTAGTATAGAATTGTTATTTCATCCTCTGCCAGTTATTCTTGATCAAATTTATGTATTACAATTTCAATATAAAACCAAAAGCATTTGTACTGAAATTTTGAAGGCAATTTTTTATTTTTTTGTTTGCTTGCTTAATGGTGAGAGAAGTTAATTGCTTTATGGATCTACTTTGGATTAGTTTGTATTTACTAGTTTTTCTGGTGACTTGACTTCTATGCACTCCTGAAATAGTTATCAATATATTGTAGCTTAAAAAGCTAACTTATTTTGCTTTAAGTTCCCGTGTATTAGGAGCCTGACAAAGTTTCTAATAAAGCTTGTGGTTTTCTCTATTTTCATAATACTGTACTAATTTGTAAGGATGTCATGTAAGAATTCCTTATAGTGCAGTTCTCAGAAGCATGAGCTTATCTTCGTCTGGTTTTATTCTGATTTTATGTGCCATTTTTATTATGTCACTTGACAAGAGTTCATTCCTTTCTTCTGGCATTCTACCTTGATCTTGTAGATGCCCATAAGCACAAAACTTGTCCTTGTTACTAAGTAGAGCCAACTCAAGACACTTGTTTAGCTGCAATCACTGAAATTCAGATGCTCAGTCTGCTGTTTTCAGGCAATTGTTTTGTTTCACTGCATATGTGTATTTTCCACATAGCTATTTTTTTGAGAAAAACGGCACTACTTGGTTTGGAAAAACATGTCTGAAAGCTAAAGGTGGTCCTCCAAAATGAAGTTGTATTTCTTTCCATTCCGTGAAAAAGAGGACTGACGTACAGTTTACGTCCTCTATTGACTATTAAGAATGATCATGCACTAAAATAGAAAAACAGCTATTTTCAGTGGTTTTGTTTTCCTAGAAATTTGTTAACTTCCACGATGGACTTCGTGTTGAGAGGAAGGGCTGTGGTATCCTGTTTGGCTCTGAAGCAAGAAGTATTAAATGCTTAGCTCCTTCTAAGGTGCCATAGCAAATTTGGAAGTTAATATGAAGACAGTTTTCGGAGGAGTGTTACAGATTTAACCTTCTGTCTGCTGCAGTGACTGTGTCCTGCGTTTGCAAACGCTATTTAAAATGCACCATGAAACTGAATCTAAATGTGCTGTAAAGCTAAATGCTAAGCTCACTTCACCCCTCCACTGAGGATAGCTTAGGTGGTTTTTCTTTTTTGTGGTAACCATGGTTATTAGCTTCCTCTGGCAGTTCTTAAAATTGGCTAAGCTATTTTTATATACACAAGCAGGCATGAGTATTATGATAAACAGTCGTTTCTTCTGTGTAGAACAACTAGTATATTTAAAATAGGGTGTAATAATATGTATGCCTACAGTAGAAGTCAGTAGCTTGTACTGATATTTAAAAGCTAGAAAGATAGACAAAATACATCTGGGCTCACTGACCATGGGGCAAGGCACAATGCCTGTTAAATATCAAAGTAGTTGAGCTAAAGAAATTTTCACCTCTGACAAAAATATGAATAACTACACTTCTTGGTCTAGAAGCATTTTCATTTCCTTACTTTTCATTACTTTTCATTCATTACTTTTCATTCATATCAATGAAAAGTAATTTTCATTTTTATGTAGTGTAACTTTTTTTTTGAGAGCATAATTCTACAGATTACAGACAGTTTAGACTTTCTGTGTACACTGCTTTCTAGTCACTGGGCAATCTGAACAAGGTAAGTAGCTGCCTGGCTTAGTTTTAGTCTGCAGGATGAGTGGATGAATGTTCTCATAAACATTTTCTGTTTGTGTTTTTCTCTGGATTTTTTTGCCTTTTTTTTTTTTTTTTTGTTCGCTTGTTTGTTTTGTTTTTTTTTTTATTTGGACTTAGAGAAAGCTTAAAATAACCCTTTAAATATTACAGGGTCTGGACTGAACTGTTTAACTCTTACATTTGAGTAGCTCAGTGCTGGATGACTGAAGTTATAATGGAGCACAATTCCCACTTAAAGGCCTGAAGTGCAGAGAAGAGTTGCAGGAAGCGGGAGGAATCTGCCCTACTGTGATGCGTTAAGTGAAAGCATTAAAACTATATTCTTTTACCTTACCTACCTTAAAAGTGTGCATGCATGTGTGCTTTCTTGCTATTCTCCTTTTGCATCCTTTTGTAGTAAAATCAAACACAAAAATCAAAGTTCTTAGCACTGCAAGCCTTTCTAGAATGTGTGTTTAAGGTAGCACAGTTTAGTCAGATTTGACTGCCCTACATGTAATATGCAGAAGAGGTTGTTTATCAAAGTCTGTCTTGCACTTACAAGGACAACTACAAGAGGATTATTGTACGTAGGCCTTGCATATTTTGATCAAAGAGCTGCTATATTGATTAATATTCTGTAATACCTACTATTATGAAAATGCTTACTCAAATTTTAATGTTTTGCTTTACTCAGCAGGTGTTAAGACTGGTATTACATACCTTATGGTATGGTCACCCATAGCTGATAATGCAACATGAAAAATCTACTTACGCATACATTTTTAGCTATATTTTATAGTGTTTTTTTTCAATTAGAAACTGGTTACAAGTCTTTCTCTTTCATCAAAAGGCTGCTTACTGCAGGACAGTGTATTTTTTTGTTATGTAATTGTAATAATGTGATTCAGTGGAGTGAAAAAACATTCTTAGTGCATAGAAAATGTGTTGTTGCTTGGGATTACTTTATTGAGTTGTTACTATGACTGTTTAAGAAAAGTGTTTCTACGTCTCTCCTTACCCTCTTTTCATGAGTCCTCTAGGTCCAGGACACTTCAAGATCGAGTTAAAGAACAAAGACAGCCTCTACTTCTTTTTTCCCTCCCTTTCTCAGTGCTGTGTCACTTAAGAATTCCTGATATGTGAATTGGAAGTATGTGTGCATCTAGAAAATGTCTTCACTTCCTTAGTTTACAATTTCGTGAGCATTATTTGAACTATGAAGTGGCTGCTGCTTGTTTCTCTGCTAAATCTCACCATCTTTGACTTGAACTCATTAAGAGCAAAAGTGAGACTTATTCTGAGGGAACAGATTGAAATGCTTTACCTGAAGCAAATCGTTTTGGGGTGTTGAAGACATATAGGCCAGAAGTACAGAAGAACTGACCTGTACCTTAGCTCTACAGGACCTTATTCCTGAGGATATCTTAGGAACCACTGCAACTGGTTAATCAGTTCTGGCCTAGTGTTTACTGTATGGCCTGATAAAATCTGAAGTCTATCCTTGTCTAAGCAGACCTTTTTGTGTTTACCTCTTAACCAGGCAGCAGCTATAGAGTGAATGCCCTTGAGGCATATTGCCACATAGTTAAGTGGTATTTCAGATAGATCTTCACACTGGCACCTCAGACAACATACAGCCTCTTTCCCAACAGTTACTACTTTAGAGAAAAGTATGTAGGTGTGTGAGCACCCTTTTGTCTGGTGTTTTGCTACCTCCTGTATGTGTGGTAAAAGTGGTTCATATAGTTAAACTGAATAGCAACAGTTAACTAGGGTGATTTTTGGTGTTTTTTTTTTTTTTAGCTTGTTTTGTCATCGTTTCTTTTTGCTTCTTTATGTTTTTTTTTTTTTTTTGGTGGTGTGCTTTTATTTTTATTTTTTGTTTTGCTTTGTGTTTGGGTGTTTTTTTTTTTTTCTCACTTTACCTGCTGTGAAGTCTGGAGTTCAGTTCAGATGTTGAGTTAGTGGAAACTTGGTCTTTTTCTGAAAAGTGTCTCTGTGTGTGGGAATGTTCAATGTTCTGGTGTCTGAGCATGTTTAAGAAATTTTACTACAGATTCTAGCCCTGAGCATGTCAGATGACTGCCCTGACTTTCCTTGCAGAGGAAGAGGTTGAACCTTGTGCCATCACAGGTCTTGTGCTGTTTCCCTGTAGAAGCAGAGTTTAATAGGTTTCAGTTTGTTCAAATAAGTTTCATAAATCTTGCTGTCAGACTGGTGGAAACTTTGGGAAGCTGAGAGCTTTCTCTGAATAGTCCTTTTAAGGCTGGGGTAGTTAATTATACTCTGTTGGAACTGAACTATTTCAGAGTTGAAAATGATACAACTTTCTGAAGTATATGTTTTAGTATAGCTGTCATAGTAATGGAGGAAGAAACATTTTTTTTGGCTTTGGAGGATGTCTTTACTCAAAAGATGTAGCACTGGCTTATGACCCATATATTTGAGTATTCAGTGTTTAAGGCAGTTTATCATATGCATTGTCTTAAACAAAAGGAAATCTGATTTGCTCAGAGGCTGAGCATGATTTTTTGTCTTGTTTTCCAGTCTCTGCTGAAATGCCAGCACTGCTGTGTAGCAAACCTGTTTCTTGTATGTTGTCCTGAGTGAGATTTTTGAATAATAGGAAGTTTAGGAAGGGGTAATATATCAGCTGTAGGGTAACAATCCTGCTTTCTGAAAGACTTTTCTGAAAACTATATTTTAACTCAACTTATATTAACCTGTAATATGAGGTGAAATTTCATGGCCTGGACTGTTTGCGTGAACTAACTACTGCTGCACTGAGGGGAGGGAGGAGCTTAACATAGGGTGGAATTTGCTAGTGTCCCAGCTTGCGAGTTCTGCTTCCAGCTACATGCAAGATGCTCCTCTGGGTGGCAACTTGTATGGCAAGTCCTAAACCAGCCCCATCTTTGTATCTTGTCCTGATAAATCAGTTTGAAGAAGTTTCATGAGCTGGTATTAGTGACAAATATTTTGGGCCATCTTCTTGTGCTGTCCCAGCTGTCATCAGCATCTTAGTATGACACAGATGTTAGGGTTGTGATCTAATGTTCACAAGTCTGTTTTCTTTCTAATGGGTTTACATTAGTCTATTGGGCTTTTGTATGCCTCTGCAGTCCTGAAATTGCTGCTGTGATGTTTCTTATTCTACAGTGTCTGTCATACAAGTCATGGTTAAAGTAGTAAATATCAAGTGAAACTGACATGGTTGACCTTCTCGATTAACTCTCTGTGATACTTCCCTTCATGCTCTTTGCCATTTCTCTAGAATAGGTGTGATCTTAGGGTGGTATTGGAGCCACTGATAATTGGGTGGACTGTCTTCTTCCTGGCAAGATAATACTTTCCTGAGGAGAGTAGTTAAGAGCAGAGGCATGTGCAATGGCTTTAGCTGTGAAATGGCCATGCCTCAGTAGTTCCTGGAACTGCTGATTTTAGCAGAGATTAGATTCCGCAAGCCGTTGTGGTGGCTTGTGTTTAGCAGAGTAGGTACCTTAACAAGTGGACTGGATTGCTGTAGTGTGGTGTTGATGAAAGCTCTTGAAGTCTAAGCCGCTATGGAGTATAGCTTCCAAGTTCTGCTCTGGACAATAATTCTCTTACAGCAGAAACAGGAATATATAATCGGATGTCCTTCATGAGAAGACACCAGTTGGTAGACTGGAATAATTGTTTTTACTGTGCTCTAATTCTGCTGAGTTCTGAGTTCTCTTCTGATTATGCTATTTCCAGTTGAACACTTCGTTCTTTCCTTAAGACCTTGGTAACTGATCACATGGAATGAGTTGACTCACCCCTTATTTACTGTATGCCATGGTTACTTAGCCCATATTCACAGCATTGCTGAGCTTGATGGGTCTAGAAATGAGTGAAATTGAGTTTATTCTCTCTTCCAGTTTTGTTGGCTGCAGTTCTGGCTGCTGCAGTGTGTCTTGGGGGAACAGTTTATGGAATCTGTTTGTCACCTCACAGTCTTTCCACATTTCAGTTACTCTGTGTAATGCCTTTATAGCCTCCCTTTCCTTTCCCAAATCAGTGTGTGTATATATAGATATCTGGCTGGACATGGGCTAAGAATGCTTTCAAATGCTTTCTGAATCATTTTCATAAAATCTTTTATTTAGAAAGCAGTATTAGAGCTCTAGGACTTCTCATGAAAATGTGACCAAGAACCAGGAAATATATTTGGAAATAGCTTTTCCTCAATGCCCTTTCTGAAACGTTTGATGACATGCTCTTTTTTTCCTCCATTTCTCAGATTTTTTCTCATGGGCAGCAAGACAAATGGCAGAACTAGACTTGGGTTCTGTCTTGTTTGTTTGTTTTCTGTAGGAATAGTATTATCACTCAAAATTTAAAGTGATAGTAATGTTGCTGTTCAGGTCTTTAAGCAAAGAAGTGGAAAATAATATTCAACTGCTGCACGCTGTGCAACTGATAGGAGCACTATTTAGCAGGCTGTTTGATTGGCCTGCTTTATGTTGGCTTGCTTTTCCACTTCACATGCATGCTTGATTAGTTTGAGCGATCATTTGCTTTCTTGTATATCTAAAGATCACAAGTTCTGTGATAGCTAGAAGCCTCCCTTGAGTATAACAGGTAGAATGAGGTGAAAACACTCCATTACAGAGTGGAAGTCAGTACCTGAGGTATGTGATTCAGTGTATTATAAAAGCATTCTATATAGATTCAGAGTAACCTCAGTACTTTCACACCCGATTTTACCAATTGGTAGGATAAGATCACTATAACTCCAGTGTTATGGTTATTAGTTTGATTTATACCTTCTTAGTTAAGCTATGCGTGCATGGACTAGCTGTAGATGTTCCAAAGCAGTTACCTAATGCTACAGTAAGAGATGCTGATGATCGCTTTTCTAAGAGCAATGCTGAAGATGGTACTTGGCTTGCAGGAATAGTTTTAATCTTTCTTTTTTAGTGAATAGGAATTTGGGATGAGCATCACAAACTTTGTTCTTCAAATCCTTTCTGACTAACTTAATTCTTTAAATCCTTTTTAAAAGCTTTTAAAAAGCAACATACTTCTCATACTATTAGGTGAGGAGAAAAATAAGTGAAAGCATTACTGTGAATGGTCTGCATAAAAAGATTTTGTTATTGCGATGGTGTTCACTGCAGGGTTGTTAAACGCTAAAGGTTTGGTAATCCTTACCACAGGCTGCAGTTTAGAAGGGAGTTAATGGAGAGGTTTGAATTGTTTTGGAGATGCTTAGGTACAGAGGTAAACAGTAGCTTTGTGAGGGGCAGTAAAACCACATTAATAATGCTCTCAGCCTCTTCTAACCTTGTAGGGTGAGGCTCCAATAGAAACTGAGAAATGTCTGGGAAAGATTTTTACAGAAAGAATCTGGACGATATTTATAATTTTCTGCTGCTGTCCCATGGTTACATTCTCTTGAAGTTTTCTTTGACAATGCTACCCAGTGTTGTGAGGAAATAGCGTGCCAGGCCAGAGAAGAGATAATACCAAGGAACTGTACTCTGTTTGTCAGTTTGTGGCAGAAACAAAAATGAAGAAGGAAGTGTTGAAGTGCATAGTACTTAAATGTTTAGTATTTCAAGCTAAACAATGACATTTTCCCTGACTAATTAAATAATAAAGGAAATGTTTTTTTCTTGTCAGCATAATGTGGAAAGTATTTTCTTCTGTTAATAGAAAAAATCTTGAGCTAATGGAACCCTTGAACAGGTTTAAGAGAAGGCTTTGGGACTGCGCTGGAAGTTTAGGTTGTGATGACTTTTTAACTGTTTTAACTATGTAGTGCTTAAATTTGATGGGTAAAATTTCAGTGAAAAACCCAGTTACATACAGGAAACTGGATATCATTTTGGTTACTGCAAACTAGAAACTGTAATATATTATGAAAGAATTCTGTACTGCTGTCCTAATCTCCCACATAAACATCTGTGTGTTGATCATTGTAGCTGCTTGAAATTGCCTCAGTCTGAACTTCTTGGTGTTTGAGTTTACCTAGTTTTGCTTCTGAAAGCGTGGCATGAAAAGCTGGGGGAATGGGGAGAAATGCGGGACAGAAACAAACCTTCAGTGTGTGATCTGTGGATGTAGATCTGGGAGCCTTTGAACACAGGGCTTGAGAGAGCTGTGTATCCCCATCTGTTAGTAGGGGTGTTGGTTGAGATAGAGTTCTTACGCTGTTGCTGCTTGATGGTAGGTAGGGTTAGGAACTGGTGGTTGTGGCAGGAAGGTAGGGTGGAGGTTCAAAATAGGGAGCAGATCAGGTTTCAAGATCAGTTCCAGCCAATCTGTGTGTTTACTGTCAGTGATCGAGGATGTGCTATGTCTGTATGGTCCCTCTTAACTAGCATTCATGAAGCTTTCCAGGCAGCTACATCAAGAGTTTAGCAAGCTGAAAGCTATCTGGAAGTTTTTAGGGGAAAAGAGAGGAGAAGATATTCAGTGACTCTTTCTGGATTTGTTTGACAGTGTGTTGTGCACTGGATTTTTTGTGTTGGCATAAGAGTTAAAACACTGATCAGGGCACTGTAAAATAAGGGGTGGAGAGAAATACTGGTGTTTCTGAAAACAGATGTTCTAATTGCTTGAGCCTTTGAACATGGCAAGTAGCTCCTCTGTGGAGATACATAATTTGTAATGTGCTAGTCAAACTGTGGGGTGTGTGATACTAATCAGTTTTAAATATGCCCTGTCATAAGAATTCACATGATGTCTTTCTGCTCTCACTAGATGATTACAGTTAATGATTGTCTCTGTAATGTCACATGCCTTGCAAGGACTAACGTCTGTGTTAGACTTTAAATGTAAGTTATGAGATACAGACTTCTGTGTATACTTCAGTGTTGAAATGGTTTTTATTTGTGTTGTATAACTTGTGCATGTATTCCTTACTACCTGCTAATGTTATAAAATACTTTGCAGCTTTACGCTTGCATTAAGCTTTTAGGAAGGGGGTTCTTACTGCTATGGAAAATATTAAATAATGTCATAAATGTGGCCCCTTATTTTTGAGTTGGCACTGCTACTTCTTAGAAATAGTGCAGGGAAGAAAAACTGATAGGCATCATATTCTTAATCACAAAAATATTTTTAGGGTGTATCATTGATAAATTTACTCTGTGATTTCCTCTTCTGATGCTGATAAGCTGCAGCAGAGTCACTTTAAAGTACACATTAGTCACCGTGATTCCTCACCACCCTGTACTGAAAGTGATGACTAATCTTTGGGTCTGACTTTCCATTATGAAGTGCAACCTTTACCCTCAGTAACTAGGTGGAGTTCTCACAAAACAGTCTAAAACATTCCTGCCTTCTGTGCTGGCCCCTTCATCCTGCAGCCAATGACCTTCAGCTTTTGTGTGAACTAGGAAGGATATGTGGGGCATCAGATGTGTTGCTAGGCTCTTAACAAATCTTCAGGGGTTGCTGCCTCCTTGAGAACTATCTTGCTTTGGACCATGGTTCAACAGCATCAGCAGTGCTTATAGGAGAATGAAAGCAATTGGCAGGGGGAGGCCTGAGATGCTCACACTGCAAACAATATAAAAGCCTGATGATCCAAAGATTTCTTCTGGAATTATTTTGCCTGATGAGACTGAGATAGTGCACTGACTTCCACTCTGTGTGGAGTGTTTGTAACAGTCACTTTGAGTGAATGGAAAAAAGGTCATAAGACCAACATTTCTTTGTGATATTAGAAAATATGTAGTGATAAAGCACCCTTTAGCTGTCATTCAAAAGCAGCTGATTCAGTGCTTAAGTATCAGTTACGGTTAGCAGGCTGTTTTGTCCAGATCTGAAATACTGAAACAGACTCTTTTTTTTGAGAGAATGGATAAAGTAAGATGCAGACTTAATATCATCTTTCTGGAGCGAAGTTGTGCACCCTTTAGCTGTCATTCAAAAGCAGCTGATTCAGTGCTTAAGTATCAGTTACGGTTAGCAGGCTGTTTTGTCCA
>JASSUY010016658.1:0-47481 GCA_032466535.1 Forpus xanthops | reverse complement strand
CCCTTACAGTAAAGAATTTCTTCCTCAGATCCAATCTAAACTCCCCCTGTTTAAGTTTGAACCCGTTACCCCTTGTCTTCTCACTACAGTCCCTCATGAAGAGTCCTTCCCCAGCATCCCTATACCCTTAAATGATGGCTAGGAGTGGCAGTACGCGCAGGAGATGTGGAGCTTTGAATAGCTACAGCTTAGAGATGGATGGAGATGCATCTACAAGGAGATCACCAGCAAAGCATCCTCTGGTGAGGGTCCTACACTGTGGGCCTACTCTGGGGAACACTAAAGGCTCTTCTGTAAAATGTGGTGCATAATCTCAGCTACAAACTTGGACAAATTAAAGCTTCCTTTTAAGATTTGTAGGGCCTTGCACAGAACTATTGGTCTCAGATTTTTGTCACTAGAGAAGAGTCTCCTTTCTACAGACACTGCATATGAAATATAAGCATGACTGTTTATTGTGTTTTTTCACATGTGTAATTTATCTGGATTCTGCAGGTATACTTTTTTTTTTACATTTGTTCTTTGGTGTTAATGTATTTTTTGTGGAATATGTGTAAATAGATATGAGCAAACTGTGTAAAAGTTATTCAGCTACCCAGTGAACCATGTAATCTGTTGATTCATAGAGACAACAGATAATAGAGTGAGATATTTGCTTTACACTGTCTGTGTAGTATCTAGGCACAGAGTCAATTTGTGTCCTGTCGGGGCATGTTGTACCACACTATATTATCACTTTGAGGATAGGCAATTTGGGTAATGAATATGTGAGCTGGGTGGGGGTGGAGAAGTATATCCAATACCTACAAAGTGGAAATGTTGAACCAAGGTTTTGGCTTCCCCCTGGTTAATTCAAAGCACTACAAAGCACTATCATCACAGACAAGCTCTTTTGCTATCTTGGAAACAGTATTGTTAATTAGCTTCTATCTTCCCCTTTATCATATAAAGATGGGAACAATGCACTAAACACTGATATTTTCTTTGTACAGCAGGTGACAGTAAAAATGACAATCCCTTTGGGAAAATGCAAAAATTATGTGGAGGTAAATGATTTTGAAACAGTTGAAGGAAAATAGTGACTGATTTTATGCTTAATCCAAGCAATCTCTTGACTAGCCCATGCTTATGCTTGTCTAGAATCACTATACTGCTGTTCCAGCCACTACCAATAGCCCTGATAGTATGTTGTGCTGTGCAGGAAAACGTGGATCTAGATGCTATGTCAAGTATCAGAATGGGCTTAACTGTGTTACTCCAGAACTCCACCCTGGATAATTTGCCCTCTTAGGATAGAGATATAGTGGAGTGTGTTAATTTTATCCTCTCTGTTACTTGTACAGCTGAGCTGGGTTGAAGGCAGCTCAAATATTGCTATGCAGTCAGGGTAATGGATGAGTCTCATGGTCAAATATACAGGCAGTCTGCATAAACATGCCAGGATGCATCCTATGTAACCATTGTAATGGGAATCTTTATAATGTGTCAAGCAGAAATTAGCTCCATCCACCTCCTCTTCCCCATCTTCTGATCCTGCCATTGTCACCTGGAGTCATTGCTGAGATTTGAAGCCTGCAGTGGGGAATGGGAATGAGCTATCCACCCTCACTGTGGGTGACTGTCACATCAAGGAAATCTCCATACATCAGATATGAAGCCAAACAGCAAAGGCTTAAAAATGAAAAAGCTGGGTGAAACAAATCAAAATCTTCCTTCTTTTCTCTCTAATGGCTGGTGATTTTTCCATAAGCAGTCATTTCACTCTCTGGATTTGATAAGGCCCGCTGCTGACATCTTGGTTGGCCTCACTTTGGCAAAATCCCTCTTGGCTTCAATAGAAGTTTCACTTGAATAAATAAAGACTGCAGGTAGTCCCAGAACCTCTCTTCCCTTTATCCCTGCGCCTTCCAACATGCGCACCCAGGATACTTTCGGGTTTTAGCAGTACTTTCTTTTGGTCAAAGTGAGGTTTAGTCACAATTCCTGCAGAGGTACTGAGCAAGTGTGCTTTTTTCTCTAATTAATGCTATTTATTGTCTGTGCTGAGGAGCTCTGGTGAAAGAAAAGGTCAGCATTGTGATACGCATTGTACAAGCACAACAAAAAAACCATCCTGTATCTGTAGGAGCAATTAGTGTCTGTGACACTCAGCAGGAGTTGTTTCCAAGTTATCTCTCAGCTTTGGGTGTCAGGTGAATTCAGTTTCTCTGTATGCCTTATACTGGAAGAAGTCTTGGAACAGAATCTGCAAGAAGGCAGCTTCTGATTGCTTTAGAAACATTAATTCTCTATTTCTAGCTGCTTATACAGCACATTTCCTCAGCAATGCCGCATACTGCTAGTTATTGCTATGAAGTCTCTGGGGATATAGCTTGTAGATGTGTTCTGAGCTCCTGGTAACCTGTTGCAATCTGAGGCTGTTCCTCCATGTCAAGTATGGTGTGGCAGCTTGATGCTCGGCCATCTGCTGCACACCTTAATACAAGCAGGGTCTGGCTGAGCTTTTAGTGGACCCATATCACCTCCCTGAATGGAACTAGCCTCTTGCTACTTACATTCAGCAGCTGCAGAGGGTGTTTGGACCCAGCTGGAGTAGTGTCAAGGCCAGGAAGCTACTCCTGAATTGTCTTGAGTTCTGCTTGGGCCAGGGCCACTGTGCTCAAGCAGTGTGCATGTAATAAGTAGAGCTGCGTATGGCAACTTCCCTGTCATCCCAGTACATGGATCTCATGTGTACATTGTACACAGGAGCACTTTGAAAGAGAAGTTGGAAAATGTCATGTGTATTGTGTGCAATAAGTTGTATTCATCTTGCATGTATTTTTAATGGTAACCACTTTCCAACTTCCTTTTGCTCGACATAAACAGCAAACTTGTTATTGAAATAAATACTATTTTAGTCTTCTTTTTTTCCCCCCTTTTATTTCATTTCAGTTTAGTTGAGTTAACTGGCTTCTGCCTGAGCAGCCAGGGAATAGATATAATGGGGCATGAATACATTCTTATAAGTATTAGAACAAGTATGGAAACACAGAGCCCTTAGTGACCTTGCTAGTCCTCTGCTGATCACTTGTGTTTGTTGTTGTAGGAAGGCAAACATAAGTATAGAGGTGTTATTGAACAGAAAACCCTTCAAAAATTTCCCCAGTCTTTTGTATTCCAGTCGCAGAGCAATGGGGGGCCGCCTTGCTCAGAAAGCATACTTATGCAAGTATTAAGAACTGGCTGAGATAAGAAGTGAAGCTTAAGAGACCTTCATCATTAGCTGCTACTGGTGGAGATTAGTGATCCTACTACAGGATTACAGATGGAAAGAGTGCCAGTGTTAGTTAATTGTTCATTAATGCCTGTAAAATAAAATAGCAGTGGTAAAACTGTCTGTTGTCTGCTCTCTCAAAGTAAAACAAAATTGGATCTGCTTGTCAATAGCTGTATTGATGTTAACGGGAACGTGTTTAACAGATCATTTTACAGCGTAAACTGTTATCCGGCTCTTTCAACATTTAATTAGACACCATTATCTGAATAAGAAATAATTTATGTTTTAAATAATTCGTTCTCTACACAAAAACGTGTTCTCCTTTTAATTAGTAATGCCTTCACTGGGGTGCTTTTAATATTTCAGAGTTTGCATATGAATCTCAGGTGGAACATTACCTCCCTGGAGCCTGATGGATTCATTTGATTTACAATACCCTTAGAGTCACCACACTTTCCCACCAGGGCTTTTCTGTACCAACAGGGACTGACAGCCACAATCCAGGCATCCGAATCCCTCTCTCAGGTGCAGTCCAGGATTATGTTAACTTCTGCCTGCAAAATCCTAGAGCAGAGCCCTGGGAGTGGGATGTGCATCAAGGAGATGAAGCTGTGGCTTTGACTCCAGGTCTCTTGTGAGGGACTAGCGCATCACGTGAGGAACGTGCTTGCTATAGGGGAATTATGCTTGTCCTCCCTGTTAGTGGGATACTTAGTCCAGGCTGCGAAATAAAGCCCCTTAGGCTTGTCCCTCAGGTGAGGAGTGGCTATGGTGCTGCCTCTCTGTGCAGATGTGCCTATTCTAACTGTCTGTAATACCTCCTAGCAGGGAAGGTGTGCAGGAACCTTAGCATTGCCTGCCCCTGTGCTGTGCTGCCCTCACCATTACTCTCCTGTAGGAGTGTGTGCTGGACTATGAATCTTCCCTCCCACAGCCACGTGGGCCAGTAAGGATGCCACAAAGCATGATGCGACAAAAAAATAGCCTTTTGACAGGGACATACCCTCTCTTTTTTATTAATGAAAAGTAAACTTCAACTTAAATACTAATCCTGGAAAAAAAACAAACAAACAAACCAAAGTTGTCAATTAGATCTGTATGGAGGATCATTGTCACAAAAAGTTATTTTACAGCAAGAAATCTCAACTGTACGGGAAATAAAAGTATGCATTTTAAAGCCATGCATTTTAAAGGCACAGGAGAGCTCTGCACCTTCCAAGCTACATCCTTGTGGGTGCTTGAGCATGGAAATTACAGACTCTGTGTCCTCAAGGATTTCATCACACCCTCACCAAGTTTTCCTCTGTGTGTCCTGATCAAGGATAATGGTACAGCCATTGCTGAAGATGATTTGCTCTACCCTGTTCTTGAGCCTGCTTTCGTGGTCCCTTGGCAGCAGTCAGAGAAACCTGAAGGGCAGCTTTGTCCTAAGCCACATGCTGCTGGCCCTGAGGGGCTGCTGCAGCATGAGGCAGTGACAGGGCTCTGAGGAACCCTAGCCGGGGTCCCTATGCAGGCAGCAGGCTCTGATAAACAACCTGAGAGGGGCTGCACATATGGAGTAACAAATGCAAGCACTTCTACTGAAGGCCACCATCCTATCTGCCCCAGTGCATCACAGACTGCATGAGCCACTATATCGGGTCTCTAACGGACAGGTCACTAATGGCTTCCCATTGCTGTTCACTTGCAGCCTTGTCTGACAGAGCAAACAAGTAGGGTCTGAATTCTGGATGTATGAGTTACCCCATAGAGAAATTTGAATGCAACGATGTCTCTGTCAGTTGATAAGCAGTGATAGTGCTGGTTAATTGCTTCAAAAGTGTTAACCAATAGCTCATTAGCCTTAAAGATATAAACTTGATAATGCTTTTTTTTATGTGGCATGGAATGAGAAGTGAATAAATAATTGCATGCTGAGACCTGCCACTGAGAGATGCAGGGTGTTGGTTTAAGATAAACAAAACCTGACTGAAATATTTGGGAAGATGAGAAAGAGACAAGTCACAACCTCAGTTTGCAATACAAACCCGAGCCCAGCTTTTCTGTAATGACTGTTTTGATAGGAGCAATGAATTATAGCCAAATTGTCTGCACTGAGTTAAGTCCTGTACAGAAACAAAGCCTTCCTTTTCTTAATTTAGCAATTAAAAAGGAATTTCATAGAAAGGTTGAGTGGGAGATATTGTACAAAATGCTGGAGCTTTCCTTATTGCTCACTGACTTCTCTGGTACAGTTTATGGGCACTTCTCCAATCACTGCAGCTATAAATTATTCTCTCAACGAACAGCCCTATATCTGGCTTGAGCAGAACCTCTGGGCCTGGCAGTAAGTGTTCAGTTCAGGCCATTCAGCAGTAGTATGACAGGAAAAGAGAGATAAATCATTACTGTGATTTTGTTGCATTGATGGAAAGTTATGGATTTGGAGCACATCCCTCTGGTTCTTCCAGTGATATCAAGGGATGTGTAAATAGGATACACCACTGCATGGTAGCTGCTTCTTAAAATCCAAGTCTGAGCAGCTGGACAAATGTGCATTGTAGCCAGATAATTTAAGGAAAGCAGAGTGCTACAAGGAGGTGTCCAACTCAGGGACATGGCAACATATTTTGAATTGGAAATATACATTAAGATGCTCTTATATGCAAGCACTGGGATTGCAAATGATTAAAATGGAAAAGAAAACAACCTCTAGATCAATTCCTAGTAGGAATTCTCCAAAGAACTGCAAAAAAAAAAACATAAAAAAGGTGTTAGATGAATGTGTGTGATACTGGTGGAGACCTTTGGGAAGAAACTCTTGCTCTGTACTGAAATAAGTGAACAATGAAGCCCCTCTGTGACTAGATGAGAGAAAGTGTCTGAAGAGGGGTCTTGCCATTCATTCTCCCTCATTACAGGTATCTGACTGATAGCAAGGCTGAGTCTCAGTGTAGCAGCTCATTAGTAAGAGAAGACTCTGACATTAGTTCAAATGTTGATCGACATGACTGGTAGTGTGAAGTCTGGATTGTGTTGTCAGATGGAGCTTTATCATCTGCATCGCAGCCTGGTGGGTTATCATGGGAAATCAGTTTAGGAAGAACATGTTAAACTGCTTGCCAAAAGGTTTAATACCCACCCAAACATTGTCTGATAGCATAGGCCAGTGTGGCTACCATCAGCTACCATCTCACAAAAAAGTATGAAATGATCATGAAAACATGATGAAGTTGTCATTAAATGATCATGACATGATCAAGAAAAGGCAAGGCACATTTCCAGACCCCAAGGTTTGCTCAGTGCTGTGTGTTACATGATGTAAGAGCACCTATTTAAAAGTTAGGCCATAGCAGAGCACACTTAGATGCCAGAAACATACCCACATGTCCATGCAGCATGATTCTGTGCAGCACCCCAGTAGGACTAATGCCTCACTGTTATTATCCACTCTTTTGACCTAATGCCACATGATAGAAGGGAATAAACTTGTGTATCTCAGTTCTCCATCAGAGCATTAATGGCAATTTGCAATTGTTCTGCATTAAAAGCTTATCAAGCACAATGAGGCCTTCTGGGCCCTTGTCTGTAGCGTGCTCCAGCTCGCCCTGCTTGCACACAGCATCACTTCTAATGCTGCTAACAGTGAAAGAAGAGCGTGCCAACTATCTTCGTGCAACGTTTTCCTCTGCAAGATCTTTATGCAGCTCTCCCATTCTAAACAGTTGATGGTTTCCTGTGACCTTTTGGACCTACACTTCAGTTTCTTGTATGCTACAATCGAGCTCCCTCTTCTTGCCTTGTTATGAGCCAGCACATGATGGATGTGCCCTCAGCGTGCCTTGAGGTGCAGCAGGAGCAGTGAAGGAAGTAAAGACAGCAGATCCACTTCAGCAAATTAGCAGCAACAGCAGGCTCTGTTGTGGCAGTTCTGTTGAATGCCATCATTTTAACTGTTCGCTATGGAATAGCTTCTAAATGGCATTTATATTTAAGTCAGTTTATTATATTATCCCAGCCATGCAAAGCTGTGCTACAGATTTACCAGCTCAGGCACAAAATCTATTCACCCACCCTTTCGCAAGATGATGATAATGGACTCCTCTCCATTCTCCTTCCTTCTTCCCTCAAATGATTATATTTTTCTTGCCCGTCAAAACAAATCACTCATCTTGGGTGAACAAAATTCTGCAAGGCTGCAGTAATGCAGGATGATGCAGTTTGGTTTTTTTCTACCTTTAAGCATCTTTTGCTGTTGCTTTCTGATGAAGATTTCACGATCCTTGCTTAAGTTTGGTATGCAGACCATCCTACGGCATTCTGACACATGTCACTTTGATGCAACTCTGACACTACACCACCATCTTTCCTTTACAGAGAATACTTTCAACCTTCTTTTCTGATGATTGCTTTAATTAAATGAATCAAAATGACAGCAAATAGAAAAGGTGTGGCTTAGATCAAGTTTTTCTTCCTTGCTTCCATTTTTCGAAGTCCCTCCTCAGGATTTTGCGCTTAACGGGCATTTTAACCAAATGAAGTGGTTCCAAGTGACATTTCATGTTGGTGTTTGTACATAGAGCATCATGCCCAGCACCGATGGCTACCTGTTTTAACAGGACAACCTTCCACCTAATGGAAAGGGCTGATGGATGCATCGTTTCTGCCTTCAGGTACTTCAGTATCAACACAAAGCATTTAACCATTGCCTACTCACCAGTGTGGTGTTGTGGCATGCAAGGGGATGTGGATGGGGTCTCCTTCACCCATGTGTTTCCATGTGAAACCTTGAGCTGCCTCCAACACTTCTGGGTGTCCTGTGAGCTTCTCCTACAAGAGGAGTTTTGATCCCTTTGTGAAGAGGGCCACCACAACAGACCTGCCAACACTGGCCCCAGCACAAGGACTCGTCTGCATGTTCTGCACATGTGATGCTTTGGGCATTTCTCCTGCTTCCTTTTCTATTCAAAAATCAACAGACCACTTGCAATGTGTCTCTTTCCCCACCCATTTACCACCTGTGTCGTCAGAGAGGCTAAAACCAGAAAATAATCAGTTATTTAAAGCTGAAGCTTGAAAGGGTGTTAATTCAATGGGTTAAAACGCAGTTAAGAAACTTAGAAAGCAAGCTGGGTTAGGTGGTTAAAAGAAAGGGGAAAAAAAAGTCCTAAAAAACATACAGTAGGTAGCAGTTTATGTGTCAAGAAAACGGAGAGGAATTTTGACACTCTGATGTCTAGCAGATAGCACTTAAATCATTTTTCTCCAAACTTCAGTCATAAAACTTCAAAGAGTTTTAGCCATAATACAAATTTTGAGACTAAGAAGCGGTGTTTGAAGTTATTTTATAGGATTTTGCTGTAAGGGCTCCAATTGATTTGTAGTAAGATAAAAGAAGAAAACTTTAGTTTCGAAGCTTTGTCGGAAAAAGCTTAGCTTCCATTGGCCGTTTTGCCAATATGCCCTGAGGGGATGATGATGTCGACATGGATATTATACGCCTATACCAAGTGAGCTGAGTTTACACCTCCTGCTGTTTGTGTTATGGTTAAAATCTGTCACAAAACTGGCAGTGATTTATTAAATGTTTAATGAAGTAAGACAAAAACTTCAAGAACTACAAACAGAAAAGTAGAACATCGCATTAAAGTATAATAATATAGGTTACACTTCTGGGCTTTTTCATATTTCTTTTGCTAAAGAATGTGAAAAACACAATTAGAAATCAAGGCAGTATCAAAAGATTATGGGGTGTCACAGATCAGCCTACCAAAGGTTGTGTTTCACTCCTTGACTGTTTTTTCCTAAACGGAGGAATGAAAAGAAGACTGAAATCTCAGTTTGCTCACAGTAAAAACAACCAACCGGCCAAAGAAAAACCCAAGCTGGCATTGCAGGCTATGGAGCATCAACCATAGAACATTTTCTCTATTAAGCTTTTAGCAGAGCAATATCAAATGGGACTCAGTATTGCTTCATGTCCCACTTAGAGGACAATTCTGCTCCATGTTGCATGCTGAATGAGTATTTTTGAAGGAACTATTTTTCATTTTATCTAATGAACTTAATCTGAATTATTATTATTTATGTTAAAAGTCAATCTCTGAATGCAAATCTCAGATTTATTTTATTTTCCAATAGCTGTCAGAAATTGTTAGTATATCCTGATGCAGCTCTATGTTTCCTACATTATCATAAAAGACATCATTTGTATAAGCCTCCTGTCTGTCAGTGCATGGGACTATTATAGCTGAGCGAATGCACTCCTGCTCTTTTTGGCAGAGGTTATTTACATTTCCTTCTATAAAAGAGACTTAGTCTATAGTTTAGGTTTAATTATTGCTCATTGTAAGATGTAATTCCTGTTGTTTGACTTACCCGATTATTTATGTACATCCTGAACTAAAAATTCATTAAACACAGCAGGAGGGTGTTTAAGATTACAAATCCATGTTTATTCTGTTATTTAACTCAAAGGACATCAGCCATCAATACATCCATACCAACACACTGATTCACCATATGAATCAGCCAGTGCTGTTGTGCCTCACAAGCAGCTCTAACCCAGGTTGCACTGTTATAACACCTCCTGGTTCTCCCTTTTGACTGGAGATGGTTTCAAACCCAACATTTCCTTTCTCCAGGAAGGCCAGCAGAGCAGCAGAAAGCAGTGCTCCTCCCCAAGCCCAACTTGCCTGCTTTCCAGCAGTGTTTGTCTTGAAATTAATGTGACCACAACCTGCTGGCCCTGACAGAGCCAGCAACCCAGCTCTGAAACACTCAGTTTAGATTGCTGCTTAGAATAGAATCATAGAATCAACTCAGTTGGAAAAGGCCTTTAAGATCATCAAGTCCTATCATTCCCCAGCACTGCCAATGCCACCACTAACCCATGTTGCTAAGGGCCTCATCTACATGGTGTGTGAACTCTTGCAGGGATGGTGACTCCAGCACTGCCCTGGGCAACCTGTTCCAATGCCTGAGCACCCTGTGGGGAAGGAATTGTTCCTAATATCCAGTCTAAACCTCCTCTAGCACAGCTTGAGGCTGTTTCCTCTTGTTCTATCACTTGTTATTTGGGAGAAGAGACCAGCCACCTCACTACAACCTCCTTTCAGGTAGGTGTAGAGAGCAATAACCCCCACCTGAGCCTTCTCTCCTCCAGACAACTAGCAATGATGGGCATGATAATTTGGCTGTTGTGCTTAACTGCGCTATGTGAAAACCTTTATTTGGCAAAGTCACTGCCAGACCTCCTGGGCAAAGGACTTGACTTGCTTTTTTGCCTTCCCACACTGCAGTCAGGGTTTGGCTCTGTTTGCAGGGGTTTGGGCTCTGCTGCTGTACCAAGGGTCTGTGGTTCTAAACTACAATTTTATCTCCTTTGGGACACTCATAAATCAAATTAACTGCAATAAACCCACAAGTATTTCCCCTCAAAAAACAACCCAAACCCCTATAGCCAATCCTTTAATTCTTCACCCACTGCTGTTTTCCCCTCTGCTTCCCCAAGGTGAAGGGCTGGGTACCATTTTGCCTACAAGCACTCAAGAGCCTGGGGGCACTCACAGAGGAGAACCATGTTTTGAGCTACTTACCAGGTAAGTTTAGAAGCTGGAAGAAAAGCTTGTAGTTGCTCATTTCTGCCCTTACTCCTGCATGTCACTGCCTGTGGCTACTGCAGCAATGTTCCAGGGCGCAATAACTCAGCACACCAAAAAAAAAAAGGCAAATGGCATTGGAGATATCTCTCATCCCTGGCCTTATATCAACTAATCTGCTGGGGGTTTGAAAGAGGTTTATTCTTTCAGATAGGTTTTAATCAAGTGAGTCTCATATTCCCTGGAATATATAAACGATCATACAATAACTCATACTTCTCTTATTTTTTGCTTAAAGGCCAAGGCATAAATCCTGGCCATGTCTTTCTTACTATCATATCTGATTTCTTTTTCAGCCAGCTCTGTATTGTTAGAGGTTTTCCAGCACATAAAGCAAGTCCATGGCAATTGGCTCCAGGTGACTATATCCTCTTCCTTTTCGCCCCTTGTCTGTATATGTGCAATTCAATCTTGCTTGTCTTCTTATTTCCAGTCCTGTATTTCTGGGAAAGAATCTTTATAATGGCTACACTTCTGTCTCTGAGACTCTCCTTCAGAGGCACTGGGCAGAAGTGCAGGATTTTGGGCTTTATTTCCATGTTTTAAATGGATTTAATAAAATACCAATGAATGCTTCCTCTGCTTCCCCTGGTCCCAGTAGGTGTTGGCTGATGTTAAAGGACATTGCTATGGAAAGGATTTCTGGACCCCTTGGAGATCTGGAGAAGCTGGTGCCAACTTCATGTATCTGCCCCATTTTGTACCCCAGGACACCTGCAGGCTATGACAGAGAATAAAATACAACCTCAATTTGTCTCGAGTCTCTTAGAAGTTACTACTGAGAGTCTTCTGCCCATGGCAGGGGTTTGGAACTGGATGATCCTAAGGTCCTTTCCAACCTTAACTATTTTCTGATTCCATGATTATGTCCCTCATTTAAAAAAAACATGACTCCTGCTTCTGCTAAAAATATGTGTCCTTAAAAAGAAAGAAAAAAGGAAAAGCTCAGTCCTGGGGCAGGTAATTCTGTGTGGCTCGAGTGGTGAAGACCTTAACCAAGGCCTGTTTTACAATGCTCTGTACCTAGCCATGCAATGCAATACGACTTAGAACCACAGAGTCACAGAACGGTTTGGGCTGGAAGGGACCTTAAAGCTCATCCAGTTCCAGCCCCCTGCCATATGCAGGGACACCTCACACTAGACCAGGTTGCTCCAAGCCCTGTCCAACCTGGCCTTGAGCACTGCCAGGGATGGGGCATTCACAACTTCTCTGGGCAGCCTGTGCCAGAGCCTCACCCCTCTCACAGAGAAGAGCTTTTGCCTAATATCTAATCTAAATCTCCCCTGTTTAAGCTTAAACCCATTGCCCCTTTTCCTATCACTACAGTACCTAACGACAATCCATCTCCTGCATCCTTGCAGGCCTCCTTCAGATACTGGAAGGCTGAAATAAAGGTTTTAAACGAGACTGTGCAGAATTGTTTCTTTGGCAAATAGCCAGTACAGTGTTTACACTGTATAACACATGCGATTGATAGCTGTAGTGTAACCCGTCTTCATTTACTGTTCAGCCACTCTAACCGTGCCTTCATAAACTCAAATCGGCGTTACTGAACTTGCAAACCCTAATCGTCGCTGTCAATGCAAACGCAGCGATCCTTCCCTCTGGCTTAATCCATGGGACATCTAGTGGTGGGCTCCCAAATAGCACCGGGAGGCTCCGACCCCTCGGCCACAACGAGGGGTGCAGGATGCGGCCCCTGGGCTGGGGCTTGGTGCCTGCTCAGTGCAAGAGGAATAAAATCCCAGGCACCTGCGAAGCTGAATTCCTGTGGCATTGTCTTCTCCTCACATGGAGCTGGAGCTTGGATGTAGAGGTGAGCTACCAACAATGCAAATAGGCAGCTCGCTTGACAGAGCCTCTGGAATTACTGGGAATAAAGGAGTACAGGGTGGTTTTGGGGACCCTGTTAGGTGGAAAACAATGTCAGGAACATTTGAAAGAGCATGAAATATACATGTGACGTAAACCTCAGGGTCGTTAGGGGATGTGGACTTTAACCTGAGCATTTTCTTTAGGAGGTTTTGTTTGGAGTGCAGTTATTTTAACAGGCTTTTTATGGAAAGCATGGCTAATGCAAGTGGGGAGCCAGAGACACTTTGATAGTATCCTATCTGGCCTATTAATGACCTTGGTCCTCCTCTTTTATTCTGTACTTCATCTATTTAAGGAATATAAAATTACAGCGGAACAGGAGACATCACCCTTTTCCTCCCCATGTACCCTTACAGGCATCTCAAACAGTGATTGTATTTACCTGGTCTGTTCTGCAGGGGCGACCTCCGCTGCTGTAGCCTATGCTTGTTGTGTACCTCAAACTCTGAGGTTTAGCTGTGCAAGGTGTTCAGTCCCAGCCTGTCTTTATAAAATAACAGCAAACTGATCCAGCTTGCCTCAAAATGTAGCTCCCCAAAAGCTCCTGCTGATTGGAATGGATTTCAGGAGCCCACAGAATCATACTTCCCCCCTTGAATTTGTATGGTTACAGACATGAGTCCCATGATGTGTCCATTAGCAGGTTAATGAGTAAAATGCCAAAAGATACAGTAAATTTATTTCCACATGAAATGAAGCTGAATGTTAAAATGTGGTCTCCTCATGCCAGGATACCTGCGTGCATCATGTTAATTATTGCTAAAAGCACTGGCTTGTGTCTCCTGATTAACAACCAGTTCATCCAACTTAACATCCTTCCTATGGGAGGTGTTTGGGCACGTTGATCACATGCAACCCCAAAAACTGCTCAAGGCTAGGCTCAGCAGAGGCAGACCTGGCTGGGCTGTGGGGTCCTGGAGCTGGCTGTAAAGGGATGCTGCTTTGAGAAGACACCTATCCCGTGTCTTTTAAATTGAAAGACTAAGAGTACTCTTTCCTTCAGGGAAACTGCAGGATATTTACTGCTGAGCCTGGTAAAGAGTGTAGCTTGGCTTGATTTTGCAAGCGGTTTTCCTAGAAACCATCATTTTGGCCCATTAAAAGTCACAGCTCTGTGTGCAACATCCTCATGGACCACTAAAGAAATCACTCAGTGGTGTTTTGGATGGATACTCTCCTTCTTGGGAAGAGGAAGGGCTTGAACAAGACATTACATGGTCTCCCAGCCTCTATAGTAAAGACATTGATCCTGCACAGAGGTTGTCAGGATTTGCTTGGGAACCTTCTGTAAGTATGTCCTTGGCTGTCACTGCTCTACAGTGCAGTGATTCTGCTCAGGTACCTGCAAATCCTGTACTGACATCACCCACAAGATTAAAGGGTTTCCTGGTGCTCTGTGCCTGTGCCACACGTGGGAAGGGGCACCCCTTCTCCCTACACCAGTGATGGCAAACTGCACTCAGAAAGGTTTGGACTGGCACAGGAGGCTAGGATTAAAAAAGAAATAATTAAAAATAGCATCCACCACCAAGAAGATTTGCCCTACCCCAAATTCTGTTACTGCATCCTGCATTATTACTATTATACTGTAAGTATAAATCCTTGGATTTGCATCCTTCTTACTGACCCTACTGGAAAACCCCCCTGAGCCTTCCATGAGATGAAGAAGAAATGATAAAGGCACCACCAGCTTCAAAACTATGAAAAAAACTATGTTTCCATGCCAGATCCCTGTAATCTTCCTACCATCACAGCAAACTCTACTCAGACCCATGCTGGAATGCAGCACAGCACTCCCTACAGCTACCAAGCCACAGACATAGACCCATATTATGGGGACTTCCATTAAACTTCAATTAATGCAATAATACAGAAGGGTTCATTTTCCTGCACTAACAGATATTGAAAACAAATCCTGACACCTCAAACGCTTTTACAACGTGCAATGGTCTGTTTCCAGACAGCTGCAGTTACAACGTCAGAGCCACAGGCAGAGAGCATTGACCAATGATCTCAGTGGATGTACATGACATCAATGAAGGTATGGCACAGATTTTTCCCAGGGAAGCAAAAAATTCACAATTTGAAGGGTTCTGGTTGATCCTGAATTCAGGTATTCAGCGGCATCGGTTTGAAATGCCACAGTTTGTAACAAACACATCTTACAGGGCCTCAAAAACTTACCTAAGGTGCTTGTTTCTATGAGAAGTGTTTTGTTCCTCCTCTAGGCTCTTATCTGGCTAAATCTGCTCAATATATTATTAAACATAAACTCCAAAGCTGATCGTGCAGTGTTCATCAACTGATAACAGCTGATGCTCAGGTATCTTCTCCTTAATGCATTGTTCTGGTTCCTGTGTAGCACAATACATAACCAAAAGGGATTTGTAATTCACCTTCTTAATATATCTCTGATAAAATGATATATCTCTAATAAATTTGTGTTTAATTCACTTATCTATTTATCTTTTACTTCTTTCAAGCAACTCATAATTAAAGCCATGATTTATGTACAACTTATTGCCCGTGAAATCCATCTGGAGACACTGTCTTTTTTGGGAATTACAAGTCTAAGTCATCATTTCTTCCTTCTTATTGGGCAGCTCCTTGTCTACTGTCTCCTTAAGCCATTGATCCTGCTCTGCATTTCAGAGGTAAGGTTAGTATGACCATAGCAACAACCCAGAGCATCCATGCAACCAGTTGCCAGCCCTCATTCCCACATCTTCAAGAAGGAACTGCCCCATTCAGTCATGGCTGTCTTTGGTGTCCCTCTACTGTCAATAGGAAGAGATGGATGCCTCAAGGCAGTGCTTCCAGAAACTGGCCAAGGGCCTGTTGGGAAAAGGCCATCAAGAGCAATGCTGCATGTTGCAGGTAGGCTGCGGGTTAACCACAAAGCTGGGTATCACACGAAGGGATGTGTGTCACAAGCACCACCTCTGTGAAACCACTGTGTGATGCAGTGCGTTATCTCCACTGCATGTGCCCTGGAGTTCCTAAACCTGTGATAGGGGTGAAAGTCCCACCAGGACAGGCAGAGTGGCCTCTCTGTCTCCATTGACTGTTGAGGGAACTTCATTTGCTAGTTTAGATCAAGTATCTGGCTGCAAGATGGAGAGCTTGCGACGAGTCAGCTCTTTGCAGTAATTGCCTGCACCCATGCTCCTACCCCCAGTAAACACAAAGTTCTTTACTCTTCGTGGAAAGTCAACCTTGCATTTACCATAGTAAGAATGTGCACACATGCAATTGCTGCCAATGTACTGTAAAATTATTCCCTAGCTGCCTCCTGGTATGTTTTTCGGGTGCCCATAGCTTTGATCTTGATGTCCCCTGGCTCACAGTTTTGCTAATACACTGCCTGTTTTACCTGCTGCAGTTCACTGAGGCTGTGTGCAAGTGTGAGATCCACCTGCACAAACAGCCTGAGGCTCTGGTCTTATCAAGTATAGGAAAACCTGATCCTTGCCTCTGCAATCCTCCACTCTAAATTCCTGCTGGCACTCACCTGGTCTCTTAACTTCCAGTTACAGGTCTGAGCTAAAGCCTACTGAGGCTGTGGGAGCCCCTCCATTGATTTTCAAGAGCTTTGGCTCACTATTCCCTCTCAGCCACATATGCAGGCTAATATCAGAACACCTTCACCCAAGTAGTTCAGATAATCAGAGTATCATTGTATTTATATATGCCTTAAAAAGAAAGACATTTAGAGAGATTATTTATTCTATTTCATGATTTAAAAAGCAAATCATCCCCTTCTCCACGACTGGAAATGGCTCAGAAGACATCTGTATACCAATTTCCTACTGGTACCATCACCTCCACAACAATAACTAAATCACCTTCGCATTCCTCTCGGTGAAGCCATTAAGCCTAGAAACATGCTGGTTTTGGCAATACAGAAATCAAAGTGGTAGCACAGCAGAGCAGATCTGTGTTAAAGAACAAAAATCCACAGGCTGCTTCAAATATCAACAAGGAACCCTGAAATTTTCTATCAATTTCTTTTCATGGCCTTGTGACATTTTCAACTAAAAACTATATTGCTTAACATCAAGGCACTTTGAGAGAGCTTCAGTTGGAAAAGGTAATTTTTGAGTGAGACTCAGAAGAAAAAGGTAATTTTTCAGAGAGGTTCACTGGAAAAAGGTAATTTCAGAACCAATTGCTGCATTCTTTTGCCGTTATTTTGTCTCTTTTCTAAGTAGTCCTAATGTCATTCATGGGCACACTATGTCAATACATCAGTACCAGCTAAGACGTTTGTGCAAAGTAAGTTTACAGAAACTGTAGCTTTAGGCTATGTTATTCCAGGACTGTGAAGATCAAACAATGCAATTTCACTTGGAAGTTTCATCAATTTTGCATCAATGTTGATGCCAGAGCAGGAACCTGCTCCCAGAATCATAATTTCATCCTGCTAAAACTTTTGTTTCTGATAGAGAATCTAATTTCGTATGATGAGAGGTTATGTAGTAATACCATGTAGCCACAATACCCATCTACCAGACCTGTATTGCTTTGCTGTAGATTGAAGCAAAGGTAGAGAGGAGTTTTTAATAGCTGATATGAACCACATCAATTTATACTTGTTTGGGATATGAAGGACAACACCCCCCACCTCCCGTTTTTGAATGCATGTGTTATTATATGTTATTTGTACAAGTGGAAGAACAAAAAGAACAGAAAGCCCAGAGCTTTCATCTACTTATTTTCAGAAAGCTTTGGAAAGGGAGTAACATATTTCAGCTTTAATGGCTTGAAACAAAAATCTCTGGGAATTATGAGGCCCCTCATATATGCATCTTTTGATTGTATCTCTACAGAGAAATGAACAAACTCCTGCAATGTGAGGCGTGAAAGTTGAGGTTGCAAGAAGAAACATCACAAAACAGCACGTTTTTAAGTAGAATAGCAAGAATGATGGTCAAAGAGTTCATTTTGCTATGTCTGCCTTTACGTCAAATATCAGGTTTCCACTCATTTCCTTTTTGCTATCCAAATAAAAACCTATTCAGGAGATTATAGTCAGTGTTTAGCATGTGCACTAGGATCCTGCACACAGCATTCACCCTCAGAGATCTGCAGCATCAGGAACATGCCAACTCAAAAGCCAGGAGTTGCCTCTAGTTTTAAACTGCTCAGCTTTCCAAAGCTCCATACTAGCTTCCTGCACAGAGGCGCAGCTACATCCCTCATCCCAGAAGCCACATGCAAGGCAGCAAATCACTCTCTTGTTGGTGAGGAGCTTTTCAGAAGTGGGGTGAGAGGAATAAATCCACTCCAAAGTCCCACGCATCATTTAGAAATCATTGGTTCTGTATCTCCTGCCATTCAGGTTCATATAGAGCTGTCACAGTGGTTTCCTGGAAGCACAAATACAGGTTTTCTTACGCTGGGAGCAGGCAGGATACAGTATTGCAGTAGTTCAAGCACAGTTTTGGACGTACAGCCTTGCTGAAGGCCATGTTCATGAAAAAGTTATGTAGCATTTATAGATTTATTCATTTATTTATTTATTTTTAAACTACCCAGAAACACGGGATGAACTTTTCCCAGTAAAGCACACGCTTTTCCAAGCCATTACACACTTTGTTTCCCCTGAGCACCAGCAGCTGCCTTTCTGCCATGCTCCCAAGCACACACAGGGCAAAAAGGGGGCAGGAGTAATCTCAGAACCTATTCCCTCCTTCAAACACATGAGCAGTTGTACAATTATTAAAAGCAAACCTTCTGAAAGGACCAGTGTAGCTGGCACAGGCCTGCTGCAGATCGTTTACAGTACCCGAGTATGGTGCAACTCTTCCTGCTCTGTAAGGAGAAACACACGCCTGATGCACCCCACAGCATCCCACCAACAAACAGAGCAAAAGCCAAAAAGAAAAGGAAGAGCCTGAAACTCCAGGTCAGTGCTTAGAGGTATCCCTTAGACAAAGGGATACCACTTCTGTGAGTGTACATAGTCTGCACCTTCACTGTTCTGGGCAGCATTTTCTGTTGTAGGGTTTGTTTCATGCAGCAAACTGTTGTAACACTGGGGTTCTTAGCTCATGGAGACACTTCCTTCCACCCCCAGCTCTACTGCCTTCACGTCAGCGCTTTGAGGGAAGGACTGGGATTGCTCACTTCTTCCAAGACCATTCATTGTCAAAATAGGCTGTGTTCTCTTCCCAGCTATTGATTTAGATTACATACCTTTCTCACAGTTCTCATTTGAAGGATGAACATGCCCACCAGATCAGAGGAAAAAAGTCAAACCAATCATTCCAAGGTAAAACTGAGTAATGCCCACTCAGGGTTTTAAGTGGCAATTTCGCTGCAACAAGATTTGCTTAAGATGTGAGTTATGGGACAGAAGAGCTAAGAAGACCCTGTCACTTGTTGCTGTTATCAGCGATGACCACAGCTGGAGGCCAAGCTGCCTAGGGTCCACTCTAACTAAATCCCATGGGTTTATTAACAAGAGAGCAATGCAGAGCAGGGAGAGGTGCCACCAAATGTGGAGCAACCTGCTGCTCTCATGTGCCAGGGTTGTGCCTGGATTTGGGCAGTTGCCGTTTTGTCCGCAGCCTGTTCCACATACCAAAGAGAACCCACACCAGGAGGACAATAGATTAGCAAGGGAGGGCAAAAGTCTGCAGCACAGACTTAAGGCATTTTATTTGTACTTCTGCTTTCTTTTTATCTCCTTTCTCATGTGGCCGGCTGGGCTCCCTTTATTCTGCAGCAGTGGAGCTGAATGCTGATGACAACATGGCAATCATCTTAGGGGCAGTACATGCAGGCTGTGAGTGACTGACCTCTGGGAGGGAAAACAGGTGGATAGTGTGATTTTGTGGCTGAAAGATAGTGATACTTTGCCTCTTAATACTTATTTGGTAAGAGACGTTGATGCACATCTAGTCCTAATGTGCATATTTGAGCAGCACAAAGCAAGTGTCTCAGGAAGCAGTAGCACATGCAATTGACTGTTCCTTTGGGTTTTAATGATCTGGGAAACCTGGTCTATGGAGTTCCTCTCAAATCCTGATGCTAGTTCTGGGCTGTTGATAATTTGATATTACTCAAACTCAGATGTGATGCTGTAAATACAACCCAAAGATGGGGTGATCCTGTGACCAAAACTTTAGGTTTGAATCAGAAGTGCCTATTGAGCTGAAAGCTTCTTCAAACTGACCAGCGCTGGAGACCTTTGTTGCCATAATCATGTAGGAAAGCAAGCAATGAAGATGACAGAGATGGAATGGCTGCTCTTGGGCTGCAGTAGCAGTCCCAGACTTGGCTGCTCTTGAGAACATGCCATGCTAAACCCAACAAGTTTCACCCCATCCCAGCACAAAGCCAGCGTCAGGGACATCACCTATTAATACATTCCTGAACAAGAGTGCAGAAAAGCAGAGCAAGACTTTCAAGACTGTACCTGCTTAGGTCAGTATCTAGTCTTAGACAGCTATTAACAGACAGCACTCGGAGGAAACCAAGATGCCAGCATCTTTGCAGAAGTACTAAGCATGCAGACACGGAGCGTCCAAATACGTCACTCACTTTTGAGACCTTAAATATAACACAGGTGTAGTTCAGATCAAATCTGGAGGAATACAACCATTTTATGGAATATGAAATTTTATATTATGCACAATACACCTTTACAATAGATGTGCACCTGGATGTGAATGGTTACATGCATGTGTGTATATATATGCACACATACATTTATGTGTGTACATGCATGTGTGTGAGTATATATGCATATATGTATACACACAGTCTCAATGAATCTCATCCTGAACAGGAGTTTGTTAACAGAGCCTAATGCAGAGCAGGGAAAGACGCCTATAATACATTACAAGAGACAATATACATATAACATGCCTATAATTTTTAAATATATATATTTTTTTCATATATATAAAATATATATACATGGGGTGTTTGTGTGTGTGAGAAAGAGAGGTTACATTGAAAATGCAAACAGACCACCAGCCCAGGGGGTGCAAGATGCTCCCATTACTTATCTGGAATATGCGGATGGCCTCAGCCCAAGCCCTGACAGACACGTCTGCCACGTCACTTCAGTGGCAAGGCTTGTCACAAATTGAGGGCACATTCGCTCGCAGACGACAAATAAAGCCAAAGCCTGAATGGCTACAGAAGCATTTTTAGCCTGGCTATTAATTGAGGGTCTCTGGTATGTCCCATGTCCATCGGCGGTGAGGACTATCGAACTAGCATCTGTCAAAACAAACACTAATTGCACTGAGACAAACGGAAAGATATAATTTGCAGGTTCTGTCACGTGGCAAAGTACAGTATGATGGCCTGGCTGAGAAATATTCTTCTTGGGTTTCTGCTTCCCATGGAAAGCACGTTCTATTAACATTTATGTTTATAATTATCCTGCAATTGTATTTAGGTTCAGTTGAACAGAGGCAAAACATGGCACTTTTCTCACAGATCCGAGCAGCTGATGGGCAAAGGTTAATTTGTCAGTACATGGACACATTAGCTTGTCACATCTGTTATTAATTGCAAACAGATATATTAGTCTAATTAAACATTACAAAGGACTGACCTAAATTGTTCAATGGCCTGTAGTACATATATCCTGCTATTAACACACTTCATGTTTCATGTTTAGCTTTTGCATACTGATGAGAAGTAGCATTCTTAATTGTAAAGCTAGTTATGTGTCTCGCAGTCACCACTTACTGCTGGTACAGCTAATGTGCTCCAAATGTAGAAATAAAGCACATGTGACACAGCCATGTGAATTTCCCGTCAAACAGCAGCCATTCCTCCTCTGTCCTCTCCATTGCTTGCCTTCCTAAATGATTATTTTCCTTGGCAGCTGTCTAAGTGGCTCGTCGCAGTCTAATTTCAAAACTCATTATTAGGACAAACAGTTGCAGCGCATCAATAGCCCATTCAGGATTAATTAAAACTGGGAATCAGCAGCTGACTGTTAATCAGATCATTTGCAGTTGATCAGTGGAGGGACTATCATGGAGATATTACTGGAGTCATTTCTTATTATGTGTCCACAGCTTGTAACAAACTCAGTAATGACTCAATGCAAAATATTTGCCTTGCAAACAGCAGCTTCTTAGTGAGTGCTGGGCAGCACAATTACTGCTTCAAACAAGATAAGCTCCAAACTGTACATTCATGACCTGATTCACTCTACTGGCTTTGGGTGCTCTACTGCATGGGAAGAAGCAAGTCTCTCCTTTGGAGGCCTTTGAAAAGCACAGGACACCCAGTGCAGTGCACCCTCTGCTTCTGGCCTCACTGCACCAAAGCAGAGTTTCCTGTAAACACACAGGAGGAATTGTTTTTATTCCAACACTCCTATTCCCATTGGAATTCTCTAGAAGAAAATGCATTTAAAATGATAAAGAACTGTATCTGTGCATTATTATTTGTGACCAATATAATCTGCTACAAGATGTAGGACATCTGAAAAACTACAAAGTTCAATAATTTCTATAAAACAGAATTTTTCTCCATAAAGAAAACTGGCAGATATGTTTCCTAAGGAGATATTTTGCTGAAGTACTTACCAGACAATACTTCATTCTAAACTTAATATAACAATAGTGTTTAGAAAGCTCATTTATATACGGAATGACTATAATCTGCTGTGATTTGAACACTAGCTTGTAGAGTGGCTTTTCACAGAGAGATGCTGCTTCTGGGAATGGCCCTTTATTTACTCTTCAGAGCAAACCCAGACACAAGTGGGAAGTTAGCAAAGGGCAGACACACAGGGAAGTTTATTCCTGATGGAAATGTCAAAGGAGAAGGTTTGCGTGCATCAGTTTCTTCAGTTGTGTGAACAGACAGATAGGGGACCACAGCAGCTAATGAAAGATCATCAGAAGGAGTAAAGAAACAAAGAACGTATTTCAAATCAAGTCCCTATCACAGAGGATATAAAACATAAGGATGGAAACTTTCAACTTCATCATCACGTAAACAGAATCAGAGTAGAATTGATTTATTTGCTCCTCTTTAGACTCACTGGAAGCAAGAAACAACCCTATATTTATCTACTATACAGATGGTCATTAATAATAAACAGTAACAAAATGATAGACTATGGGATCTGTGGGAGTTGATAGAAAAAGAAATCCAGTCCTGGTGAATTTCCTGAGGAAAGTCAGTACCACAGATAAGGCAGGATAAGGCATGACTTCTGCTGTGTGTCTACATGAAAACAAACAAGGAGGCCCAGGAGGCTGCGTGTCTACGACACTGTACTCACAAATGCTTTTTAAACAAGCAGTACATCCATCAGCAAGCTTTTGCTCTTCTCTCTGCAGCCCTCATGGAGCTGGCGACCTCTGCAAATTTCTCTGCATGTCATTACCTGTGATCAGTGCCCACTTTGAGGCGATGCTCCCATACCCTACAAACCCTTGAGGGCTCCAAAGAGTGAACAGGACTTTGCTTTGGGCCATCCTTACTCCAAGCCAGTCGCCCCAGAAGAAGACGAAATGGCACCAAGCAAATCTCTGCTGTTAACAAGCTTTACATGAAACACAGAGCCTGATGGGAACCTCAGGGCTCCTCCTCCCTGCTCTGGCTGGTTCTTCTCAGCCCATGCTCCATGCAGGGTGGCCACTGACATGCCCTCATTGGGTTTCATCCATTGCGAGTAGCTGAGGTGAGCGACCAGCTAAAAACCCACCCTGATAGTCCAGATGCCCCCACGGCCCTGTGGAGAAGGGTGCTGGGTGCTTTCCCCATTAAATTGGTGCAATTTGAATCTTTTTGGTTAAACTGCATCTCTGCACTTTAATAAATTTTTTCTCTGTTGCAGAACAAAGTCAGGGGAGAATTCTACCCAGGACCCAAACATCTACTTGGGGCAGTGATGCTAATTTTAATACATGCCTAGTGGCTTCATTATCTGAGATTAGAAAGATGGTTAAGTAAAATGACATACTTTATGTTGTTTAGCCAACAGAAAATACCCCTTGGTGTGAGGACTGTAAGGAACATGTCATCCCTCAGCATGTTAAGGCAGAAATAACAAGCTGGTGGTATTAGAAGAGGAAAAATCCCAGCTCTGCTGTTTCTTAGCACCCTATCAGCCTTGCTGCCCTAGGCAGGAGCTGTGTTCGCTCACACTGGAGGGCTGCCCCCAGACAAAGTTCATGCAAGTGGCTTATAACACACATGCCCCAGGCACTCTGGTTTAGATGGCAATGAGGTCAACTCTTTACATTACAGATTTAAATAATGCTCAAATCCTGACTTCTCCTAACGTGTTAGAAATAGAGGTGTTCACTATTAAGGCACATATGTGGAACTGTGCCTCCCTTTACAGTATATGACATGACTTTTCTCCTTGATGATAATCGCTGGAGGAGCAGTGGAGGCCATGGTGATTAATGCCATGCCCATATGCTCTGGATGCAGCCAGCAGCACAATAGTTTTTTGTGGGTAATCCTTGATCAGCTTCTGACACTGATGAGATGGAAATGAAATTTTACATGCTCTAATGGCACTGTCTGCAGAGTGGAATTACAAAAGGAGACCCAGCACAAAGGAATGTACAGAATGGGTCTCGCTGGGGCCTGCTAGAGCCCATTGGCCGGTAAAAGTCCTGCAAGGTGCAAAGGACCAACTCCCACCCCTCCTCCAGTCAGGTACTCAAAATATATTCCAGAAACTGACATACAAGAGAAAAGCACGACAGAAAAGAGATATGGCCGTAAGATTGACCTTTAATGATTGGCCATGTAAGCAATGTCCATTTGGAGACAACGGAAAGCCATCAAGTCTATGCATGATGGTTTATGTTGGTTTAGAAATATGCATTTTGGTTTAATTCTGGATCTGCGGATATGCTTCAGGAATCTGCATCTCAGCCCCCATGAGGGTGGAAGCATCAAAAATCAAAGTGCCTTTGTGAATCTGTGCAGACTCTTACACTACAGCACTGTTTGCTGTAGTCTACATGGCAGCCCTCCTCCTTACTCAGCTATAAACAGCCTCAGTTGGTCGCATGATACTGAGCAAATGCGCCTGAGACCTGAAAATGTAAGGAGAATTAAAGAACTCCATCTTCTCTAAATTCCTGCTCTAAGGCAGGGTCTGGTATACTTAGATGATCACTCAAAGATGCCTTTCTCTTCCTTTCGTTGCTATATTCAAGATATGGTTTGCCTTTAGTGAATGGCTTCATTGTGGACAACAGCCAAGGACAGTCAGGCCCGAGACTAGGCCAAAGACCCAGAATCTTCATCCTCCAGAACACAAAGCACATCCTGCCATATCCTGCTGTCCTGCCTGGCCATGATGGACAGTAACATTATCCACGAAATTCAGTTGGTGGTGGGTCTGAAAAGTGGTGTTGGCTCCCCATGTACCAAATCTTTTGATATCATCTTTAGGAATAAAAAAGGGCACAGCAGTATTACTACTGATACCTTACTGAGATCCAAAGGAGAGTTAGCAAGGCAAATCTAAGGGAGATTATAAGTGAGGCTATCATCTCCCTCACAGTACCACAGCTTGCCCATGTGCGCTCTTTTCCCAGAGGATGTCTGTGTTTCTTACTGTGCAGAATGAGATTTTAGGAATCCTGCTGAGATACGTGGCATAGGAAAACCATTCTCCCTAAATCTAATCCAGCTGTACCCATCTTATGTCTAGTGAGGAGATAGGAAAGATACCTTAATCACAGACACTTGTAAGAAACATGTAGATTTTAACAACCTAGGTTCTAATAACTGTAAGCATTGCCAAAAAAAGCAATTTATTAGAACTTTGCTAAAGAGACCCATTTTTTTTAAGGAGAAATTGCTTGTGACCACATAGCTACAACCCAACAGGCTTTTCAGGAGAGGTATACCCTATCTGCACCACTCTGCAGTACCTCATGCAACTTTATGGAGCACTGGCCAGATGCCGCTATGTGAGGAGCAGACCTCACTGGGGCTGTTCCCACCATGCCTACAGTGAGACCAGGCATTCTAGACCATCAGACTGACATGCCACAGCAAAGCCAAAAGAGTAATAGCAGATGACCTGAGTAATGTCTAACATCAAACAAAACCTCAGGTGACTAATACAGAGAAAACCTTATACTAAAAGTAATGAAACTGCAAAACTCTTCCTTTTAGACTATTTTCGGTCTGGCTCTTCATGTAGCCCCACACATTCCTAGCTTAAATAGTAACAAAGTGGGGATAGGGATTACTGCAGGTCTGCAACCAAGAAAAGGACCACAGGCTGCAAAGAGAAGATCCAGACCATTGCCAAGACAGAAGAGTACGGGTAGAGGATAGCACAAATGCAAATGGCCTTAGAGTTAAAAGGGACCAAAAGGCAAATCAAACATCAAACATGCAGAGATCAATTGTGGACAGCTGGTAAATCTGCTCACCCCTGTGGGGCTGTTGACGGTGAATCAGTCATGGCACTTGGCTCTAAATTAGCAGGCAAGGTTTAACACTGGTGCTGTCTGCAGGAGCATGCCCTGGGAGAGTTACACTAGGGACTTGTAGGGAAAACCTTATTGTCCGGCCAGTTCAGTAGGTGCTCAGTGTGGCTGTTCTGGCAATGCTTGGCTAAGCTCACCCATGCTCTTGACATCAAGGCTTGCCCATATACTGGCATTGCCAAAGGGAAGCATAGCGGGGTGATGCCAAGCCATATTAATGTTCTGCCTTGCCTGTGTGTGGGTAATTAAAGTTAAAGTGTAAAACCTGGTCTATTACTGACCTTTTTAAATGTCTCCATCCTTCCCTTCCACCACAGCAGGCTGGTGCCACCTCACTGTGGAAGCCACATTTTTGTGACAGCTTTACAGTGTGACTATGATCGGGCAAATGACTGGAAATTAAAAGACATAAAAAAGAGGTACCCATTTATCTGTACATGTCCAACTCCTAGGTACCTCAAATTACCTGTTAATTAGCGATGGAGGACTTAATGCTAAGGGGTACTGTGACATAATACAGCAGAGTTGTGTTTTACCTCTTAAACTATCAATACAGGGTTGAGATGTTTCTGATTCTGAATATTCCCAGCTGTCAATGAATAGTGTGCAAAGCTGAAAGAGCAGAGCCTGGTTTGCAGTTACCAGATGAACAGGTGTTGCTAACATCCATTGAAAACAAAGGCAAGACTTGCCCACTGGATCAACATGTGAGGCAAGATGAGTGCCCAGGAGATGGGTATGAATGATGGGAGCAGCTGAAGCTGTTTCTACAGAGGGGCTTCCCTAATTATACCTACACTTTACACCTGAGTGACCCTGCCAAAATGCAAAGACAAACCTCAATCATCATATTGTACTAACAGTTTTGGACACATTGTTAAAGAGGGAGAGAAATCTTTCTGTCATTACCCATAAGGGAGTTGCATCTGTGGACAGACAAAACTCTTGAGTGTGGGTCTGAAAATACACAAGATACAGTCCCTCTTTTCTGCCCTCTCGAATGAAATGTGCTAATAACAGACATTAACAACTGAAGCCTTTTAAGATGAAAAGGACCCTGTATTTGTTCTCTTCATGCTTGTTAAATGTTTTATGGTTACTCTTATTTACTGTCAAGAAAATATTTCCAGTGGAGGCAACGTACATAATGATAAAAATAAGCAAGCACTAAAACTATCTTTTTTTACTGACCAGTGCACCTTCCAGCACTTCCCCCTGGATTCTTTCACACAAAGAACATATTGTCATTGGGGCCATTATAGGGCTGTGCTGCTTTGCTAGGCTCGGCAGGACTCAAGGGAAACGGCTATAGATTGCAGCAAAAAAGTCCATCAGACAGATCACATCTGACCCCACTGTTTCTAGGAAAGAATGCACCAGAACACTCCGGCTGAATAGACAGATTTTCCAAATGTTTTAAATCAGTTTTGAGACAAAAAGAGAAGATGCTAAGGAATGGATTTGGCCTATAAACATTAAGTGATGTGATGCCCGTTTCTCTAGGAAGCTGACATTAGGGGCTTTCTTGTTGATGGTGGACCTGAAGGAAAAAACCCACAACAATTAAGCAGCAATTGAAGAAAAGCAGGCAAGAAAAGATGGCTATGTATTAGTACAATAGCTCAGAGGCTTTTCATTTTAGGATACAAAGAGGGAGTAGAGAATGCTGTTTTCTTTTTAAAAACCTTTTAAAAATGGTAACTGCATCCTGCTCTTGTAGATGTATTACTTATGACATCCCAGTTTTCATCCGTTCATGATTTTACATTAGAGTTAAATCTCTGCAGCTTGAATCTCACGGCTGAGTTAGCCAGAGCCCATAAAATATTGAAACCTTTAGAGCAGCAGCCAGCCAGGTTGAGAGAAGTTCATGTCCAAAGCTGAGCTTTAGATTCTGAGACATCCCAATTGAAGTGTAGTACAGAAAAAAGCACTGATAAAATTTTCATAAAAATGAGCTAAGGATATTGCTAGCATGCTTCCCAGCATCTATATGAAAACTTAATCTGAGCTAATGGAAAGGATATGAAAGCCTTTCTCAATTCAAACACAGTCAGTGCATAATTCATAAATTATTGTCAGAGAAGTGATTCTGCTCTGAGATTTATTCTCTTTTGGATAGAAGCAACTGGAGGAAAAACTGGGTCTTTTTGACCTTTAATGCCAGCAAATTTTACAGTAGAGCTGTCAATATAACCAAGTAAACCGGTCATTTCTCCAAACAGCAACAAAGTGCCAGTATACGCTCACTGCAGGCTAATATTAACACAGCCCTTTAGGTTACTTGCAAACCATTCAAAGCAACTGAACCTAAAACATTTAAGTGAAGATAGTTACAGAGAAGAGAATGAAATTTCCATGTTTTCCATGACAGACACAAAAAGGTTCATTATGTTAAGAAGAAAAATCACATAAAAATATGCTTCACTTCCTAACTGCAGTCTTCAGCAATGATTACCTTTAAAAGCCTATTTTCCAATTAAAAACCTATGCAACATTCCAATAGGAAATGCATACTGACAGATTTTTTGTTCCTTATATATGCCTCGCTTCTAAACAACATAGCATAAAGTATGAAAACATTTATCCACGGGTAGTGATTAAATATTTCAGCTCGGAGTGAGGTTGTTGCACAGTCAATGCACACAATCTGTAGTGAGTTAAAAGCGAACCTGACAAAAATAGTTGGAAATCTGAGGAAATTGTAAATACAATTAAGTACTATGAGTAGAAAAGGCATCAGCTGGCTGATACACAGCAAGATTTCTCTCTCCTTCAGTTCTGGAATTGCTATTACCTTTTCTTCAACGTAGCAGACACTTAAAAGGACGTCAAGAATCAGAGACATTTACAAGTTGTGAATCCTGGTGTGTTTTGAAGCTGTACAAAGGTATTTCTGATTGGAGGCAAAGGCATCGCTTAAAATGACCAGCATAATCCCCCCCAAAGAAAACCAAAAGCAACAATCCAATAAATCAGTCTGATAGAGATATGAGGAACATTTCACCAGGAAAAAAGTACACTGGAGTCTGAAAACGATAACTCACGGGAAAGCAGCCTGACACAATGAGATGATCTACTGCTTTTTAATTCTGGTTTAAAGTAATTACATGAGATTGATTAATTATAACTGCATGCTTTAAAGACAAAGGTGACAACAGAGATTGCCAGAAGTGAAGGTTGGTTTGGGGATTTTCTTCCTTGAGATAATAGCATCAGAAAGGTAAGAGGCAGGGAGCTGCACAGTAAAGTGACTGAAGTACAAAGGTGAAAGGGGGAAAAGCAAGAGAGCTGTGTTGATTTAAGACAGGTTCTTCGGACATTTACCCTGAATTCTCAGGATGGTTATTGCCACCCCTCTTGTGCAGTATCAGGTAGTATGTGATCGGATCTCTCTCACTTAATCCTCCTACACAGGTCTCCAGATACGCTCATTAATCAGTAGGGCTTTAGTGTTAGAATACTAATGAACCAAAACCTACCGTAACATAGAGGTGCTCAGATTGAGGGGCTGATTTTGTGTGACTTGATCAAGTAAAGCTTATATGGGGAGATGTTCTAGCAAAGCACTCATCCTGCACCTCGGAAGTGACAGATTGCATTGCACTGGACCCAAAGTTACTGTGGCCTTTGAACTCATGCTTTACCTGTTGGGAGAGGAAACTGCTGTGACTGCTGCTAAAGGATTTAGCTCCAGCCTCTTAAACAGATACACACCACACTTGCAAAAAAGTCATAATGTTAACTTTGTCCCTCCTAAAACATGTTTTACTGAAATGCAAATAGAGGGGATGATGATAGTATGCGAACCTTACAACTGAGTTCCAAGCCACAATACTAGGTGTGTAATACCAGTAGTTTTGAGCAAGGAACCTTCCTTGCATGCTTTAGCTCACACTTAAAAGCAGAAACAATGATTCACAATACTGGGTAATACAGAAAACGTGACTTTTTCTTGTATCTTACTGCTGTTATTTATGGTTGTTGGGTAAAATAGTGACTGTCTGAAAACGCAGTATTTTCCATGGAGCCATTCACACTGGAGAAGAAAGCCAGAATAACACCTCTTAAGCAGAGTGGTCTAAAGGTACTGCTCTGGTACACATACAGAGAGAACACCACCCACTGCAGTACTTACCACCATCTTTACCAATTTCCTCTTCTCACTCTATATAAGGATACCCCCTTAGCCCCTTACCACTCAATTATATTCAGTTCACGTGTTGGGCTACGTTCAGCCTCAGAGTGTATTACCCACCGAAAACTACAAAGTGCAATCACGGTCAGATGTTTTTTGTGAGGGAAACTGTTTTTCTTTTTTCCCCTACCTGTTTATAGAAACAGGCATATCTTAGTAACATGCATTGAGTAACACAGAGCTTTTGGAAGCTTCTTGCTCTTGTCTATTGTTATTTAGCTTTCATACAGCTGTAGCCCTGAGAACAATCTGAGTTTGATTTTATAAAACCTGATCTTTACCTCTCTCTTTGACTGCATCTGGCTGTTGTGGAAATAAGGAGGGAAACATGCCTATTACAGCTGGAGAAGTTAACATACCTAAATGGCACTTCTTTTATAAAGGGAAGGTTGTAATAAGTCATGTGATTTAGAGTAAAGGCAGCACAGTGTGCAATGGGAGCAATTTTCTGCCCCTCAAACAGCACTTCAGGTGATGTTGTTCATCTTTCTGTGACTTGCTGTGTCAAAGCATGCCCAGAGCAGAGGTGTTCAGGGACCCGACAAGCCGTAAGTGTCCAGCTGAAAAACCAGGGAGATATCCCAGGGCTCAAAGATTTCACTTTTTCAGTTGCTCTGATTTACTTCAGAATGCACCTTTAGGGAATTTATGTCTTCCATGCCTTTAGTTTCCCATTTCCTTTCTTGTCATCTTTAAAAATCCATTAAAGATCACAGAGACAGTTTCTCCAAGCTTCCATTTCTGAGGGGTTGTGGAGCTCCGTAAAGTGTGCAGTTCCAGAGGTGAGCTGACTCTTTTACTCTCTGCACCTTGATGCTGTTAGGATGACATTTTAATTATAGGTGGTGGTTACAAACTGAGAAAACATACTGAATCCAACAGGGAAACAAACAGTTTTAACTCATAAGGACTTAATGACGACCAGCCCATCCCCTTCTGTCTGAACAGGAGAATATTAAAACACAAGATAAAATGCTTGCATTTGTATTTTCTATAGAAAACATTTTGTTACTCACATATGATGAGTGGTATTTCACCTATTTTACAATATTCTTACAAGTTTGCCTACAGTAGAATAAGTTTACATTAAAATGCCACACCACCTTTGCTATGATTAATTTAGATTTGTCTATCACTGTGCACACTTGCTGCTTTGCCCTAGGTATTATAATAACTATAGCCTGCTTGTCATTTCCTGCTAACATTGCCTCACCTGTAAAACCGCAATAGCTGTATTTCAGCTTCCCCAGTTTCTGCCATCACCTTACCTATTACAGCAGAATACAAGAACATTTCTCGGGTGCATTCATAGATATTTTCATCATATTTCAGACAATTACAGCATTCAGACAATTGCTGCATATTTGCACTGAAACAAATGGAGTAATTCCACACATCTCTTCATGTATGGAATATTTCCTTCCCTGTTCAAATTATGACCAGCCTCTATTTATGCAGAATTGGAAGGCAATGCTCCTACACAGATGCAGACTTATTTGGTTTGTTGGTATATGCATCATACATGATATGTATCATATATCATATATGTATCATACACCTACGCATGAATATGTCTGCATTCATAATGTTTGCTTTATTTTTAAATCTGCAGCACTTGAATTTAATAGAAACCCTACAGTTTAAAGTGCAAAATATAAAAAGAAATGACCAGTCAGGTCATTTGGATACAGACTAATTTTGAGGTAGCAAAAGCTACCTTATGACACACACTGTGACTGCACCAATTACTCTAACTGGGCAAGAGGAGTCAGATTAGCATGACTGCCAATCAAACTGGCTGCATGAGTGGACCAGCCATGGGGCACAATCTCTGCTTGCTTTGGGACTGCTGAGCTTTACCCTCCTGTTATTCTGAGAAAAGTAAAAGCCTTCCCAAATGTTTTTCTGTTGCTAGAAACCTGCAGGAGCAAATGCTGCAGTCCGTCTCCTCCTAATACATCACTTGTTAGCAGGGTGCTGATAGAGGCTCACATCCTGCCCTGGCTCTGAGCAGAGCCCCATCAGTGGGTATCTTTCCTATCGGAGAGAGTTTGCACTTGCACTTCCAATATATCACTTGCAATCCAATCTAGGAGGAGATGCTATACGTGAATTTATTAACCCATTGGGGTGTTTGGGGGGGAACGAGCAATAAGAGCATTAAAGACTATGTGTTAACCTGTGTGCCTACCTCCATGGTTCCAGATTTAGCCGTATGTGCTAAATTAGACCATTAAACATTGGAAAGCAAATGGCATGCTGAATTGCTATTGCAGCCCTGTAATTTATACTATGTTACACAGAGCAGAATAAGTTTCTCATAGTAAATAGGGTCTCATTGGATGACTAGTCTCTAACAGTACGTTTTCACATAATTAAAGTGGACATGGTTTATCAAAGTGAAAAGGCTAGACTACAAGGCTCAGCTACAAATAATATTAAATGGCATTATCAATAACAGAGATCCCAGGGTTTGCATATTAATTGTAAGAAGGTGCTAATTTGAGTGTTTTAAGCTTGCATTCACAAGCTTGTTTACATGCTTTGTTCCACCTGGACCTGTTTGGAGGTTTGTCAAAAACCTAACAAGCAGAAAAAGATTGCATTTGAAAATACACATACATGTTTAATTAAGCCAGGGCCACCGAACATTCCTCAATATATTTAGCTGTTGAGATTTAAGCACCACCAGAGCATCAGGCATTATCACCTTTTGAAGTACTGCAGAATGTTTAATATTTAAAGCACAAAGCAGACTTTAATATAAAATTCTAGCAGACCACAGAAGATTAAAGACGCATTATAAATGTGACAGTTTGTAAATGGAACACCAGTATTAAAGGGAACCCCCCTGATATTTCATAGCATATTTTTCAGGTGTATACTAAATTATAAATACAATTAAATAGCAGTAATTATTCTCTGGGAGGGGATGGCAGTTTAACTGTTCTAGAAAATTGTGATTAACTATAATGTAGGAAAGTGGTAATATGTGTTTTACCACACTGTTCTTGCAGCCAAACTTCACACAGAAGTAGAGTCTTCAGCTAAATTAAAACCACCCTAGGGCCCTACATCCATGGGCACAATGCCTTCCTTTCCATAAGACAGGCAATGGAGAGGATTGCTTTCTTGGTGTCCAGAGCTCTTGGCTTTTGCTTGAACTATACAGCTATTCTCCATTACTGTAGATGCTGCTGCTGTAAATTGCAAGGGAGGGAGTACAGCAGGGGAACCATAGAGGATTTAAACCAGCACCTCCTGAAGACTTTTAATTCTGAATTAAGATGGGCCAATGCTGACTCTCCACAGTCAAGCAGGGCATTCTGAAAGGCAGGGCGCTGATCTGACGGTACACCAAATAAGTCTGGCAATCACGTGTCCCCAGACCGACAAGACTTATATTTAATAGGTTGCACCAATCCTCTAATTCAGTAAAAAAATCCCATGGGACTAGAATTGCTCCATTTATCTTTCCTTAGCTCCAGAGGGATAAATAGCTGTGGAAGAAGAGGAAGTCTCGAGGATAAGACTGTCTGCTTGCCACCTCTTGTGGGGAGTAGAGATAGGATCCCTAAACCCAGAGCTGAGCTTTCCTGGGGAGTGCAGGCTGATGGCAGCATAGGGATGGAGCCAGGATTTTAGTGCAGGCCTGCTTAAGGAGTACATCTCTCAGGACAGAATTATGTGACATTTTCCTGCCCTTGTCTTTCTGCCTTGCCCTTCAACCCACTTCCCTTTAAGAAACAAACTGATGGAAGAAGCCCTTTCTATGTTCATCTGTCAATTGACACAGTTTGTTGGGATCGTGTTTTAGGAAACCCGCTGTCTAGGACTGTTAGTATTTAGCAATTTGCACCTTTGAAGAGGAGGTTTTCTTTTGAAGGGCAGAGCAAACTCCCTGAACATGGGACATATTGGGAAGCTCTCCACAGCTTGAGGCCAGAGTTCAAGATTATCAAGGCAGCAGTCATGCAGAAGCCATGGGTCCTGAATCACATTTACCTGATCAGAAAATCTCTTACTCACCCCTTCCCCACCAAGGATTTTGCTTACTCCAGGTTGCAGCATTAAGATCCGTGACCAGTAGTCATTTAAACTCAGTCAGAAAAAAGAGCAGCTCTGATGACAGCACCAACAGTTTCAAGGGGCCCAATCTGGATAGGATCGAAGAGGAGAAGAAATTTAAAGCAGAATTGTAAAAGCACAGAAATTCAACAGTTTAGCATGAGTATTCAAGTCTTTAGCACTGGGCCATACAACTTCAAGGTCTCAGTACATAGCTGAAGCAGCCTTGAGTCTCTGGAGTGCCAGCCATACCACTACATTAAGGGCATTCTAGTATGCATTCCTGTGCAAAAGCTTAGCATATTATTTTCACTTTATTATCAAAAAAGGGAAAATACAGTTAGTTATCCAACAGAGCACTTTAAAACAGAATTTTCAAATAAAAAAATATAAAGAAGTCTTAGTTATATTATTCATTGCAGAAATGAAAAATAAATTATACATAGTCTCCTAATAGAGATTAAAATGGATAAATAATGAAGAGATTACAATAGTTGTATTTCTCAAGGTCTAGTTTATGTTGTTAACCTAAGTACTGTACACCAGACATGATTAGGCACACTGTTCAAATTAAAAATGCAGTGCATCTGCTATTCATAAAAGCAATACTCAGGTCATGTTTTCCCCAAGACTTTGCCGGAGCCAGATCGCACACATGCTGAGTGTTGGTTTAGGCACATCAGACCATGCCTCACGTTTACATGGGAGTTTTTTCATGCAAGGATAGCAAAGGCATGCTTGAAGTGAAAGTTTGTGCTAGAGAAATGGGAGTGTTGTTAAGGTGATGGCTCAGTTGTTAGCGGAGGGGCACCTCACACTACGCCATATCACCTGAGCTTCTGTTCAGCCTGGCCTTGAACACTGCCAGGGATGGAGCATTCACCACTTCCGTGGGCAACACCTACTCCAGCGCCTCACCACCCTCACAGAACTTCCTCCTTATATCAAACCTGAACTTCTACTGTTTAAGTTTGAATTCATCACCTCTTACCATCTTTTCCTAATGAGGAGTCCCTCTCTGGCATCTTTGTAGCCCCCTTCAGATACTGGAAGCTGCTCTGAGGTCTCTACACAGACTTCTCCAGGCTGAACAGCCCCAACTTTCTCAGCCTGTCTTCTTCATACAGGAGGTGCTCCAGCCCCTGATCATCCTCGTAGCCTCCTCTGGACTTGCTCCAACTGCTCCGTGTCCTTCTTATTTTGATGACACCAGAACTGTACACAGTGTTCTCACAAAAGCAGAATAGAGGGGCAGGATTGCCTCCTTTGGCCTGCTGGTCACAGGTCCATACACTCTAACACCTCCCTCTCACTGGGGGTTGCAGCTTCTCTGGCAAGAAGAATGCCTCTACCTGTTTTAACAAGATTTTAAAGAATTTATATAAAGAAAAGAAGTCTTTCCATTTGGACTAAATCCAAGATTTTATAAACTTAGCAAAACAAGAAACCCACAGAGCAAAAACCCTACCACACAACAGCCAGCAGCTCCACAGGCACACTGTCTAACAGGGATGTTGAGGGTTCCAGTTGAATTCTCTCCCCCTGCATCCCTGCAGTCTTTCATTTCAGGCCAGGAACTGCCACCTGATAAAGAAAGGCAGCTCCACTCAAACCTGCCACGCTCATTCAAAAGAAAAATTGATGTAAGCAAATGGGCATTTTGTAAAGAAAACTGGCTTAGTTTTGAAAGACTACGTCCTGCTTTGCCTCCTGATGCCCACTGCACTGGGGTTGAGCTGATGAGGAGCTGCCCTATCCCCTCAGCCAGAGCAAGCCCCTTAGCTAGACCAGTTGAGAGGCTTCTCCAGGTCTTCAGACTCCCAAGCCATCCCTAGATTCCAGGGTGATTTTGCTTGTCTGAGCAGTAAGCCCAGCCTCCCACTGACCTAGAGCACCAGTTTCATCTTGCCCTTCTCCATTAGATTGTGCAGCCTTTGAAACCACTGAACCAGTACCAGTGTAGATGTGACTGGGTGTGCTCATGGAGGAAAGGCTTCCCCAGTGAATGTTTCTTTCTTTAATGATTGAAATGATGATCTTAATCTGCTTGTTAAACCGGTATTTACATGGCTAGAAAGTGTTTTATAGTCTTCAGTGCAAGGGCCCATATCTGTTGATATTGCGAGTGTCATCAACATTCAGCAGCATGGCAGCTGTCACCAGGCAGTTCAGAAAAGCTTATTTAATTGATACTTTCCATTTCAAATACAATTTGCAGTCGGCATGTGGTGAGAAATGCATCTCACCATACAAATTTCCATGATGCTGGAGCACAAAAAAAAAAAGGGTGCTGCTTTTCTTCTGCAAAAAAGCTTGAGATGTAGTCTAGGAAGCAGAATATTCAACTCTTTATGTGAAAGTTGCTTTCATTTAAATGAACTAAATCATACCAAATCCAAGATTATTTGTTTCTGTATATGAAACAGTGAGATGTAGAAAGTAGAATACTATTTTTGGAAATGGGAAAGGAGGCCCTGTTTAGCTGTAGGGTTTAACCAAGTGTCTGTAAGTGAAGCATGACCCCGGAATCTGCTTCAAGTTAGATGGGTCCAAGATTCTTCAAGCATTTCTAAGGAGATATTTTTTTGTTAAAATAACATAAATCTCACAATAGTTCATTTTACTTTTTCACTATTGAAGGCCAAGAAATTTTAGCAACCGCAACTTCTATGACTTCTTCCACATAGTTTAATTAATAGAACCTAAGGGTGGGCAGAGCCATTTGACCATCTGAACTGACATCTTCTGCATCACACACCGTTGCACCTTACCCAGCTGCCTTGCACCAAGCCTAACAGCTTGTGTTTGGCTAAGCCACAACACTCCTTTCTTGTAAGAGACCTTTTCTCTGAACTGCACCTTTCTAAGGACTCTATGTGCCTGCAGGGGCAAGAGCCGCACTGCAAGACAGGGCTTTGAATAGAAACACAGAGGCACATGCACGCAGCGCTCAGCTGTACTGATGTGACTTATCTTGGTTTGCTCTCCCTTTTAATCTAAATAATAACAAAAAAAAACTTTCAGATTTTAAAATATTTGGCTAATTTCTATGCCTGAGGAGACATTGCAGCCAGAGTTGAACCATTTCAGGGTTATTTCACACAAGAACAGATCACGGATCCCAACAGCACAGCCTCAACCCTGGCTGTTGTGAGATCCCAAGCTGAACACAGTCTCTGCATGGAACTCCAAGAAGTGACTTCTCCGTGGCCTGAGTCTGCTCAGCCTGTGTAAGAGGGTGAACAACACACCAAAGGCACAGGCTGTGCCCACGGACTGCACTCTCTGGAGAAGTCAGTGGGGCTTCACACCCTTGGGCATGGCTGTGAGCACACCTTTGCTTTACACTCTGTTTTAGGGAGCAGATATAAAACAAGAGCTTAGATTGGCAACTCCTTGGACATCTCCTCATGTATCTCATACACAATGGCTCCATCCAGCCTTTCCCATCCCCAGTTTAGCAGACAAAGCAGTGGCTGAAATCCTTTTTAATTCCAACATCGCTGAATGTTCTTCTCAAGACACGACAGAGTGCTCCTGGCTCCCTCCCCCTGCCCGTATCTTGGGTGAGCACATACTTAGATCCCCCAAGCACAGTGATAATTTCTCCTTCCCAGCAAAGCCAGTCATTATTTATTATATCACTCTCTCACTTGTTCAGTCTCTCCTAGTGGGAACATTGCAGTGGCTGCTGGCTAGAAAATTAGCCAAGGGAACTTCTTCTGTTGGTCTCTTTCCTCATTATACTAGTAAAAAAAATTTAACTGTGACATTCTCGCTCTCTCTGTATATATATATCAAGGCAGGTTGGAAGCACACTGTAGGGGCTAATAGTGAGTAATTTAACTGTGGCTCTCTCACACGTTTTACCCTCATTCTTTCTCCAGAGTAGCAGTAGCAGCAGAACAGTATGTTCATGTATTGTTGCTCCACATTATAAGCAGAGCTTGCAAGTTTATGTCTAATCTCACTCTTTCCACTAGGTTGTATTTTTTTTCGTGTGGATGTGATGCAGTTTCTTCCAGGGGCTGCCATAAATTACACAATCAGGTAGTCCTTAAGGAAAAGTATGGTATGGGAGCACTTTCTCTGTCTTCACTCAGGTGTTCCACAGTATGGCTTAGAGGCTAGCAATCAAATCTGGTTTAATGGCAAGAAAATTAGTAGAAGGGAGTTTTGTATTCAGCTGCTCAAAAGAGCTCTGTGCATGATCAGGTCACTATTTTTACGTGTTGGGATATATCTGTGCCACACTTATGTGTTCAGCTACATGAGGGCAACAGCCACACTCTGTCTGGAGGATAAATAGAAAAGGTGGAGTAATTTTCTGGAATAATGATGTCTTTGGGAATGGTCACAACAAATCATATGACTCCCCATAGAAGAAACAAACACAAAGGGGAGCTGCAAATGACAGCATCACAAATGCTCAATGAAAACTTCGGATTTTGATATCCTTGATTTTGACCCAGATCCATCCTATGGAAATACACATCCCACTAGGAATATAGGCATAGAATGATTTTGCGACTTCTGGCAAGGTTTATATAAAGATAAATATGCTAAAATTTTTTTGCAGAAGGTGCAAAGTTAAGGTTAGGGGTGATAACAGCATGGAAACAAACCCAATTTTTCTTTTCACCCCAAGTACCTTTTCAGCAGTGAAGCACCGCTGACTACTGTTGAAACTGAAGCACTGCTGAAATGACTGCTGAAGTAGGCGTGCAACTCTTTTGCTTGTAGTATGGTTAAGGTTGGAAAGGACCTTAAGATTCCAACCCCAGGTGTCCTCAAATCTCTTTTATTTCCTAAATTAGTCTGCTGGTCTCAATGACACCTCTCACTGGGAGGGAGCAGTCCCTGCACCCTGCACTGGCCTCTGTGTGTCCCCAGATGGCACAGGGGCATCTCTTCTTGCCTGGTCCTCTCCTCCCCATTCGTCTGTGCTTGTAGGTAGTAATTGGCTGGTAACTGTGTACCTAGCAACGCAGATGTCAGATGCTGTCTCTTGCCCAAAGGGAAGGAGGACGAGGACAGTAAACAAAGACATCGGTGTCCTCCATTCTGGAGCGCCTGCTGTAAGTTTTACTCTCTTCACTTTGAATTATAGTGGCAGTGCTTTGAGCAAATACATCTGAAGTACTTCAGCAACATCAGACTCTTGTTCCACCACCACTCTGATGACCACTAGTGTAATTCAAAGAGAAAGAGTAAAAACTCACCTCTAGGTATAAAAAAAAGAAGAGAGTTTATTCCCTGCCAGAAGAAACAATATGACCAGAATTATGGCAGTTTCTACCCTGAACTGTAAAGCTAATGCTTTCTGTTAGCCAATGAATAAAACTGCCCTTTTGCAGGAAAACCATCTTTCACACTTATAATATTATCTTTCCACTAGATGCTGAACACACTGGTTTATTATGTCTGGCATTTTTTTTATAATGTAAAAGGTAACAGGATAAAAGTAATGCATTTCTGGCTGCTTATGGAAAAGGAAGGAAGGAGAAGAATCCTTCTGGTATTTGCATTGCTAATTAGCTGAAAGCACACAGATAATACAGTGATCAGTACTGTACACACGTTTTGAGAGATGAACAAACATCGCACTATATCTGAATATGCAACTGTTCCATTTGTGCAGTTCATGCTGTATCCAGGATTTTCCACAGGGCTCCACAGAAGGCACACTGAAAACCCCCGATGGTGGGCTGGGGGCATGTTGGGGTATGGTTTGTTTACCCTGGAAAGGGCAGTGCAGGGGCACAGCTTGCTTTTCAATGTCATTTTGGTGTTTCTTCACCCCCAAACGAATTTACCAGCTGGGTTGACTGAGGAAAATGAATTTAAGAGCGTGGTCCAAGGTCACCCTAAGGAATGAGCAAGTCAAGCCACTTACTCAAGGGCACTGAGTGCTTCAGTGGCCCAACCTACCTCCCTCTTGCTTCAGGTTGTTTGTACCAACCTCTGCCCCCCTCACCAAACAGCCTTTCCCGCAGTGTAGAGTTCACAGCAAAGCCAGCAAAGTGCCCTGGACCATCCATCCACCCACTTCATGAGACAAGAATAGTTCCTTAAACCTTTGTTCATGGCAGCTGTTTTCCTGGTCTGATGGTTTGGGTTTTTTTCTAAATGTCAGTGTCTATCCACAAATTATATCTTGATGTAGAGACCCATGCCTGGATATATGAACAGCTTTACAAGATGAACACAGCTTGCAAAAACTGAGTTCAAGTTTGAAGGAGGTTGAGGAAGCTGGGATAGTACAAGACATTATATGGTCTGAAATAAACGCTGCCTCATCTCAAAGAGGTCATTTCATTAGGAAAATGCAATAACTCTTGGAAAACACTAGTCACATGTGCGGCTTGACAGAGGCTTGTTTTCTCTGCCCATTTATGTATGTGCTCTCAACAACAGCAAATACCTTCATGCTGCCCTCATCTGCAGGTGCTCTTTTTTCCAGGGTCTGTTCATAAAATTGACTCCACAGCAATCTCCTTTCTCTCCAATTCTTATAGCTTCCTACCTGAACATAAAGAATTTACATTCAGCAGTACTTTTGGAGAATTTAAGCCAAAACCCCCACTGTGTTTCTGCCCGCAACACCCCTCCATTCACCTGTCCAGTGATACGCTGAGTATCTATCTATAACAGAGTACCTATTTACAACCCTGCGTGTCTACAGAGGTTTGATCTCCAGTTTGACAAGTTCAAACTGTCAGGGACTCCCTCTCTACTCCTCCCTTTCCCTGGCTAAGCTGTGGGGCAGGGTGTTATACTGTAGGTCAAACCAACACAAAATCATTCCCATGCAGGCAAAGCTCTTTCAGTACATGACACCAGCTCTGGTGCCACTCGGGTTTAGCTTGATCTTCCACTGAGCTGACTCTGTTCTTCCGCTCAGCTGGGTTCGCTCATCAACATGGCAAGAGCTACACACACAGAGAAGAGAGCTCCCCAACCCTCATCTGGATCCGTGTATTTGGAAAGTCATATCCCAGAGCATACCCCCTCAATCCTCACTTACTGATTTCAGTCAAGTTAGCTAACACATAGGATGGGCAGTAGCATAGTAGTATATATAGTATAGTATTACACATCCAATTAATGCTTCTTCAAAAAAGAAAAAGGCTCTATTACTGTCAGGTGCCGGTATGAAAACACAGTTTCAATATTTTCTTTTACAAATCTATTCTCTTAATTCTAATCAGATTCTTCTTACCAAGGCTCCCTGTCTGCTGAGGACAACAGAGGACAACTTGGCATCTGAAGCCATTTCAAATATAGTCACAAACAAATACTTGTATTAATATTAAACATGCAGCAGTTTCAACAGCGTGTATTTTTTTGTATAGAGATCACACTATTCCTTTGAAGAACCAACAGGGCTTTTGTTCCCAGCTCCTTTTAAACAATCTGTATATTAACTTCTCTAGTACTGCCAGCCTCTGAGCAACTTCCAGCAATATTCTCCAGACAGGTGCTGGCATAAAATGTGTCTTACAAAGACCTTGGATCAACAGCTAAGGAGTTTTGCCTCGTGCATTTTAGCAGCCCAAGTGCTCAAATGCCTACAGACTCTGTGACTGGCTCCCTGGTGCTGAACAGCCCTGTTACTTCATTGATAATACAATGCATAGAAATGTTATATGCTGCTCAGAGGAAGAGTTATGTGCTTTGTGTGAGTGGATGCAAGATGAATGGAGAGTAACCAGCCTGCTCTAGCTCTCTACTTCCCCCTTTGGTGTCTCTGACTGCAGCTCTCCCCCTTGTGCAAGTTTCTTCTGGTCCCCATGGGGATGGTGAGACAGTCATTAGCAATTAGCCCAGGGTGGGAGAGGCTAATTGTATCAATTAGCACTGGAGCACCAGGTGGGGAGACACAGAGGCCAGTTGAGAGGGGACCAATAGAATCACTGCCAGGGTCAGCGAGACAGTGTTATTTGGAGGGAGGAAGGAGGGATGGGCCTGCTGATTGCATCTATTTGTGCTTTTTGTTTCCACTTTGAACTAGTATTTTCAAAGCACTTAAAGAGAAAGGAAGGAACAGTCAAATCTGTGGCTTGAGGTGTCCTTACAGGAGCAGCAAGGGAAGCAAGAGCCACTGTACAGCCATCAGCACCAGCCTTGCCATCATTCCTCACAGCTCGTGTGGTTCAGAGCAGCCTTATTCTTCCCCAATCCCCAAAAAAGCCTCTGTAGAGAGGCCCAGAATTGCTGCGTAGCCACACTTTGCAATGTTCACCCTCATTTCAAGCACTAAAAGGTCCTCATGGGGTCTCGCTCAGAGTATAATACCTTGCCTAACTCAGGTTTTTGTCCCTGTAGCTTAAGGTTCCTACACAGAAACAACTGTAAATGGAGGGTACCTCTATCCCCTTGTGCCCTGGATTCAAACTGTATTACACTGACACGTGCTCAAGCGACAGAGTAACACACCTGACCACGGTAGATCACGTTATAACAAGGCTGTCGCAAAACACTCGTCAACCTCGTTTTTGCAACAATCATTTTTCTCCCTGGATTTCATTGCAGTACTTAAATCAGACTCCAGGACATTCTGAAATGAGGCACGCAGCTCCATGCTTCAGGAAGACAAAGCCTAACAGAGGCCTTCTCTATGAGCTATTCTTTCACTCCTCTGCATCCATGATCCGAATTTTTACTTCAAAATCACACTGTAACAGTATGTGCCAGTACCCCACAGCCCAAAGCAACCATACAGAAAACAAATGATTAAAACAATGAAGGCAATGAGTCATACAAACTAAAAATACCCGTCGTGTCATAGCTTCGCTACACAGCTACTAAGACTTCCTAGGTGTTGTTTTATACCACATCTTCTTGCTGAAAGGCAGGACTTCTGAGTCTGTCCTCTCTTCTGCCCATGGGAACCTGAAGAGGCACCTCTGCTCTTCTGGAGACCGTGGGCTATCCAGAGTGGGGTTATGCAAAAGACATGTCCAATCCTTTCCGCCAAAGCCACTCCACTTCCTGGAAAGGAAGACAAAGTTTGATTTACCAGATGCTGAGACTATGTATGGTGCAGTCTTCTGTTTCTATCACTTACCTAAAGGGAAGACATGTCTTACAGTCCCAGCTCCACTCCAAACTAGTGCTTCACATGAACTGCACAGACAGCCCCTGTGGCAGGAAGCAGAACTGAAGGGTGACACCACTGGGCATCTCTCAAAAGAAAATAGTTAGTGTACCCCTTATTTTCCAGCGTTTCTGTATTGGTAAGTGTTAGTGCTGCTCAAAGGTACCACTTGTTGCATGGGGGGCCCCAATAGAAACCTCAGGGCTTTGTGCTGGCCGGGTGGTGAAGGCACTATCACAGCAAGACACATGTACCTAAAGGTTGTGGCTAGTTTTTCCATGAGGCTGAGCCTTAACCCTGCACCCCCAGGCAATTGGTGGACTCAGGCGGTCTGTGCCACCCTTTCTCATAGAAACTGAAGCCAATCACTCAGCCAAAACCTCACTTTCAGGGGTGGCACAAATCCTTTGAAAACAAACACAGAACCCCTCCCTTGAGGCTCAGAAAAGACCAGCGAACCATAAAAACCTGGTGAGATAGTCCAGGGCCAAATTAGCAGTGCTGAACAGTAGGTCAACAGTGCAAAACCTTTCAGCATTTTGCTACCAGTAGCAGAAGAAAGCCTGGGTGCATTTAAACTCCAGCACCTTTACACAGCTTAATAGTAAATGGCCTATATTGAATAGCTGGCAACACATGTGCTCTCCTTGTTTTCCTCCCTTGTTAAATGTTTCCTGGCATGGTGACAGGTAAAGCATAATACAGCTTGGCAATATGGTTTTTACATGGTGAAACAGCTCCTCTGCGCTACGCTAGAATACATATTACTGTGACAAGGGGTTTTATTCTGAATTATCTGCACATACTAAAAGCCAGTGGGAAATTGGGGGAGAGTTTAGTGAAAACTATATTGGATTTTGTCACCGCTGAGCGGAAAATTTTGGATAGAAATCATGGAGTGTGGGTTTTAATCACAGCTCCTTCTGGTCAGTGCACTACGGAAGGCAGCCCCTGACATTAAAGATTCACTTGGGAAAGGTGGATGGTTATCCAGCGTTAAACATGTGTCTGTGGCACTGAATTCTTCAGATCGCTTGGGGAAGTAAGTCATCCACTTTTTAACCTGACAGTGCTTGTTGATAACAACAGTACAGAGAGCTGGATGGAGCACTTATACAAAGCTGATAGATGAGATAGATGGAGAGGATTTATCCTGTGGCAGGGGAGATGGGTAGGACTAAAGCTGTGCTGACTCGTAAGCATGGAGATGATGAGGTTATACAATTATTTCTTAACAACATCTATGTGAGTGGTGGAGAGCAGAACCCCATGTGAGCCTGGCTCTGGACTGCTCTTCCTTGGAGACAACCTTCCTCAGAGCCGCTGCTGCACCTCAGAGAGGCATTTTCACTTGGCGGCTCTCTGAAATTTAGGAGCTGCTTTGCATTACAAATGTATGTGTTATTTAGTATCTGGAAGCTGCTGTTAAACAAAGGTATTACTTGCTCTGTGGGCCAGGGATAAAATGCTAAAGACATTCTGACTGCTACAAGTTGTTGTTGAGAGATAGAGTGGAACAAAATGACAAAGAGGAGAATAGAGAAATCTCTAAGCCAGAGGGTTGTTCTGCTTCTCCCTCATAGACTTAGTTTCATGCTCCACATTTTCCATGCCCAGTTTACAAAGGGTTTTTATGCAATGGACACCACTAGGGGGTTTGTTACCTTTCTTTTTCTCTTGAAGACTGTATCTATTTAATATCAAAATTATGAGCTCAGCTTGTATTTTCATTTTGGTTTTGAACTGATTTGGAGAAATTCAGGCTTAGGTCACTTTTACCCTCCCAGAGGCCACAGTGATCTGATGGGGAGGTTTTGGACAAGAGGATGGAACTAGCAGACTGAGCAGAGATTAAGGTAAAAAAGAGTCTGTGCTGGCGTATATAATTGTATTAAATGAGAAAACTGGTATCTTTACTGTCTCAGTTATCTCAGCTATCAAGAATTCTCACAGGAAGACAGAAGCTATCCCTCCAGTATCCTTAACCTCAGCATAACTCACACCCTCTGTAGATCAGAGATGTGGGAAGCACTGTCAGAAGTAACGAGGAAACAGAATTCAGATGCTACCTAACATTTGCCATACAGGACATCCACCACACAAACAGGGCACCCAGGTAAGCTGGATAACCAGAGGAAGAATGAATAAAGGGAAGAAATGCTCTTTGCCATTATTGTTACATGAACTGTTGGAGACTCATGTTTAATGGGGACATTCCAGAATAAATGAAACCATGCCAGAAACAAGGGGCAATAAGGGACCTGTAGTTACCTTGCCCATTTCTTTCAGATGCTTCTTATGTCCTCCAAGTGACTAGCACAGTCCTCACCAGCTGAATCTCAGCCCAGCAGTCCCTGCTCTATGCTATAGGATTGTGCACTAACCATATTTTAAAGTCAGGAGATACGTTTTATAAATAGTCTGTCAGCAGAAAAATTATTTCTGAGGCCCTTGATTAATAATGTAGGACATCAGTGATCTTGGAAAACTTGAACATCAGCGCTGTACTTGGTTGAGCAGAACACATGTTGACATCTTTGTTCCTGTTTCTTGGCTGAAGGCAGATGTTTGTGAGGTTAGATGGAAAAGGCAAGAGTGTACAGACATACTGGAATCAGTGGAAAACACTTGCTGCTTCCTTATATTTATGTGGGGACTCAATCTGTATTCTGGGAAGACTTTTAGATTATAATGCTCCATGATTAAGCATGTGCCAGTGTCATATCTTAGGTGCTGAGGCAAGGAACACAGTCCTGATAGTTGTATGATGATGTCTGAATAGTCTTGCATGGCAGAGAAAATACAAGTACATTAGGGAAGAGCAATAAATACCATCAACTGCTCTACTGGATTGGATTTTTGAAGGGTGCTCCTGTCTCAGATGTTAATGGAGTGGCTTAATTTTCCTTGAAATGGTCATAATAAACTCAGGGAAATGTAATTCACGGATGAGACATGATACCTGGTGTTGAAAAAAGCCTGGGTGCTCTTAATGCCTAAGAAAAGACTGTTCAGCAGCAGATCAGCTGTGTAAAAATGTGACCTCTCTAATGCTTCCAAGTTCAAAATGATTTGTTGGGTAAGTGTCACTTGAACAAGTTAAAGCTTCGCAGTTTACTAAAGGATGTGTTTTGTATTCTGGTCCAAGTATGACTACACCACAAAATGCTTTCCCTGCATCATCTGAAATACCAAATGTAAGGCAAAATTTTGCTTCAGACTTCCACAACGAGCCAAATTCTCTCCATCCACAATAATATACAGACTACACAGTAAATCACCTTCCTGAAAACATTCCATCCTGCTCTTTCAGTCCAAAGTTTAAAGGCTTTTGTGAGTAAATCTGTGATTTCTTTCAGGAAATAAAATTGCCCTGATCTCACAGAAACTTTCACCTTGAGGAGCCCATAGAGAAAACTATTTTTGGGGGGTTGCAACTAGATGACCTTTAGGTCCTTTCCAACCCTAAGTATTCTACAGTTTTGTGGATGGAGAGGTAAGTCTATATGCCAAGGGTGGTCCTGGGGCCCTGCCACTCAGAGCTGTCCCATCAGCCAGTCTCACCAAGGGAAACATCAAAGCAAGCTCCTTCCTGCAGAAGAAAGACCTGTGGCTGGGGCATGCTCAGGCATGATCAAGGTTTTCCCAGGTATAGGAAATTTGCTGTGGTCGGTCTTCATCCACCTTTCTTCTTTACCATTTTGCTTCTCAAATTGGGAGCTTTTCTGTCTCTGGCTGCTTCTACAGTAACTAGGAGCTTCCCCTGTTCATGCGGTGGGAACAGAGGCTTTAACCACTGTCGTGGTTTGAGGCCCTCAAACAGTTCTGCTCACTCACTCCCCCCTCTTTCTTCCCCAGTCCCGGGGGATGGGGAGGAG